>CAUYPK010094217.1:0-70934 GCA_963574355.1 Loris lydekkerianus
AAACCCAGCTACTTGGGTGGTGGGGGCAAGATACTGGCTGAAGCGCAGGTGTTTGCCGTTGCTTTAACACACTACCCAGGTTAAAAAAGTGTTAATGAAAAAAAAAAAAAAAAAAAAAAAAAAAAAAAAAAAAGAAAAGAAAAAAGATTCCCTTTTATTTACAGTAGTTTGAATTATTTTATTGATAGCCAAAGCATATTAACTAGTGAAGGACAATATGGCTGTAATAAAATGACAAAAGAAAAATCTTAAAAATATATGCAACATTTACCCCCAAATCAAATGTACTTTAAAGTTACAGTAGAAATAAATTTTCAGTTTTGTATCCTCTTAATATGAGATAAAGAACCCAGACCTTTGTTTCTTCTGTCCTCACTGAGTCCAACAGATAATGAAGAAGCTCCTGACTGTCTTGTTGCTGGGAATCTTTAAATCGAGGTGCCCTATGATTTAAAAAGAAAAAAAATCATTCCATAGCTCCTCAACACTATATCACTGTTATATAAAATCACTTGAAATAATATAGAGTAAAGGATTCGATCAACTAAGTAGAAAGTCAAAACGTCATTACTGTTCCACCGAGGTGGTGATCTGAAGGACAATCATTTATTAAGCAACTACTATACACCAAGCACAGTAGTAGCAGCAGCTTTATATCAGTCACATAATTTGAGACAGAGCCTCAAGCTGTCGCCCTGGGTAGAGTGCCATGCCATCACAGCTCACCGCAACCTCCAACTCCTGGGCTCAAGGGATTCTCCTGCCTCTGCCTCCTAAGTAGCTGGGACTACAGGTGTTCACCACAATACCCAGCTATTTTTTGATTGCAGCTGTTGTTTGGTGGGCCCAGGCTGTATTCGAACCTGCCAGCTCAGGTGTATGTGGCTGGTGCCTTAGCCACTTGGGCCACAGGCGCCAAACTGAGTCACATAATTCTTAAACAATCTTGCTGGGGTGTACTATTTTCTCCAACTTATATGTAAGGACTCCAGGGATTACTTAATTTACAAGGTCATATAACTAGCAAAAGCAATATTTAACGCTAACCACTGTGGTTTAATATTTTCATAACTTAACCAAAGGAGAAGAGAGTATTTATATTAAAACATAGGACTACAGGGGGGCACCCCCCCAAAAATAAAAACCACACTGCAAAAAAAAAAAAGAAAAAAAAAAAAAACCCAAAAAAACAAAAAGACATAGGACTATGCATATCTCTGAATATATTTAAGGATTTGAAATTAGATCAATGGGTTAAATAAAAAGATCAGGTATTATTCATGGATATACCAACACAGTAAATACTTAGTCAATTTCACTAACTTTAAAAAGTATTCTGCAATACATTTTAATGCTAAAATGAACATTTTGTTCTAAATGCAAACAAGTACTAGATCTAGAAAGTGTTCTAAGATGAAGAATTCTGTCAAAATATAAAGTAGTAAGATCTTATAGTAGTACAAGTTTATATTTCATTATGATATTTACAACATATCATGTACAAATATATAACAGCAGTTAATTTATAATTAACATGAACACCATTTTACATTAGAGAAAAGAACAAGCTAACTCCCCTGACAGAGATACAAGCCTTTTGACTCCAAGTCCTGTATTTTAACCATTATTCATCAGTAACTCATGATAAATATTCATCCTGATACAATGAATATGAGACCCTCACTGCTAACATTAATTGAACTGGTAGTGAAGACAGCCCAAAGAGAAAACACCATTTCAGTTACCCTTTTGCAAAGTAGCAGCAAATATGTTGACAATTTACTACCCTGGTGGGCTTTCCTGCCTGCATCTGGTGGACAGCACCCACCCCACAGATGAGAGACAGGGCCAGAAACCAAGATGGACACCAATTCCAATTCTATCTGGGCCTCCACACCCAGAATGGGGCACCACACTTGTGCTATACCTAGCCAGGAAGGCCAGTGAAGTGGGGGAGACCAGAGGGGAAATGGAAATCCTCCAGTGATCCTCATCAGCCAAGTGGCAGGTAGGAGGAAGAGGCAGTTTACGGCTTTCATAGCAGACACAGGAAGGAAATCACTCCTGGAGAAACTGATTCCACCACGTCTCTGTCTATAGCTCCTGCTCAACCAACACAGAAGTTACTTAACTGCCTTCTAAACCAAAGAAAATTCAAGAAATCTAGATTTTTTTTCTTCCTTCTTTTACCTAAGACTGGGGAAAAAAGTTACGACAACTTACAGAACCTCTGATGGAGCCTATCTGAGCTAGTATCAGAGGAGACTTCAGACTTACAGGATAAAAGCCAGGGGTGGTGTCTCACACCGTAATCCTAGCTGAGGCCAGAAGTATGAGGCTAGCCTAAGAGCCAAACCTGATCTCTACAAAAACAGGAATTAGCTGGGCATGATGGACTCCACCTGTAGTCCCAGCTACTTGGGAGGTGGAGGCAGGAGGATCACTTGAGTCCAGGAATTTGAGACTGCAGAGAGCTATGACGACATCACTGCACTCTAACCAGGGAGACAAGAGTGAGGCTGTCTGAAAATAAAGCCTTAAGGCAACAAACAAAAACAAAACAAAACCAGAAAAAAAAGAAAATATTCGACCTATTCAAAATAAGGGAAACATTGAATATTCACAGGAAATTTACTTTAAGTATTACTGTGAGAAAGAGGAGGACTTTTAAACACCTCAAGGTATAAGAGGAAAATGTATACACGAAACAGACTGCTGAGAAAAAGACACTTAGAAGAACAAGAGAATTATGGTAATGATGAATTAGTTCATAATCCAAAAACTGTCTCTACTCCACAAACAGACAAAATACATTTTGAGAGAAAACCAAAACAGGCATACCTGGGATTCAGTACAAAGTCAGTCCCGTAGAACACAAATGAAACACACACACACAGTGGACAAAGAAAAGCAAACTTATTGGGCCCGAAAGACCTCAGCTCTGAAGAGAAAAGAACTAGAAGTGCCTCACCTCAGACAAGGACTAGAGCCTGGCTTATATAAGGATGGTCGGCCCCACCAAGAGCCTGAAAGCAAGCCGTTAGGCTAATGTTGCCTAAAGCTACAACAGAACAGAGACAGCCCAGGGACCTGACGCCCAGGCGCCTTCCACAGACAATCACATCCCCACACCAAGGCTGCCCTGTAACCACATACCATTAAGAGGCCTGGATCTGTAAGGCCAGCCTGAAGGCCTATGGTGAGGCCACCGTAAGATTTAAAGTTACTAGGCAGAGCGGAAGGGGTATGTGGAAGAGAGGTGATGGGGAAAGGAGAGGTGATGGGAGTAGCAGAGGAGGGATGGAGGGAGGGAAGACACAGGAAAGCAGAGGGGGGAGACAAGCCAGTCTACTCTACAGGAGCCTCCAGACCAATCTAGTAAGACTTCTAAAGAGATCTAATGTCAGGCCAATGATAAATATATAAAAGGACACAGATTGAAAATGAAAACAACCTTCATTTGTCAATGACATCGTCTACATAGGAAATGCCAAAGAGTCCACATCAAGCTACTAAAACTAGTGCATTGATCAAGGTAGCAAAAAACAAAGGCAATATACAAAACCAGCTGTATATGTTGGCAAGGCACAACTGGAAATTGAATTTAAGTATAATTCATAATGAGTAGCATTAAAAACATGAAATTCTTAAAATAAATCTAAAAACATATGCAGAATTTGTACGCTGAAAACCACAAAACCCTGATGAGGAAAAAAGACGTAGTTAACATAAAAGAAATGATTAATCATTTATAGAGATTCAGCACTGCAAAATATCAATTCTCCTCAAACTGATCTACACAATCAACATAATTCCACTTGGCAACCTGATCCTAAAATTCATGTAAAAAAGGCAAAACACTTAGAATAGTTTGATAATGAAGACCAAAATTTGAAGACTATCTAATTATAAGACTTACTGTAAATAACTGCAGTAACCAAAACAGCACAGAACTTGGGGTAAAGACACAAACCAATGCAACAGCATAGAGTTCAGAAATAAGCTCAAATATATATGGCTTAAATCTTTATCTGGCTTTTAAAATTACTTTTAATATGGATCTCTTAAAAGTAAACAAAAAAAGAGGGCTGGGCTGACTCACACCTATAATCCCAGCACTCTGGGAAGCTGAGGCAGATGATTTGCTTGCCCACAGGAGTTGGAGACCAGCCTGGGCAAGAGTGAGACTGTCTCTACCAAAAACAGAAAAACTATCTGGGCATAGTGGTGGGGATGTCTATAGTCCCACCTACTTGGGAGGCTGAGGCAGGAGGATTGCTCAAGCCCAGGAGTTTGAGGTTGCTGTGAGCTAGGGTGACACCAAGGCACTCTACCCAAGGCTTCAGACAGACTCTGTCTCAAAAAAAAATAAAAACAACACACCACCCACACACACAATTGTAAAACCTTTTAAATAACATTTGGTCCAGTTAGTACACTTACAAGAATTCATCCTATAGATGTACTCCCACAACAAAGAAACACAAAACTGTCATATCCACATGTACCCATATGGAAAAATGCAATAATTCGCATGTATTTCTTTATGTACAATCCCTCTTACTACTTCTGAGGGGGGTAGAGTTTGAATTTTTATGTTTGAGTGCCAATTATATTTTGAAGACATTTATAAGTCTTTATAAAACCAGGAAGAAAATGATACAAAACAAAGTTGTTTCTAACTCTTCCAAAAGTAAATTTCTAAAGCATATAATGCCCTAAAAACTTTTTAACTCTATGAGGCACTCATGCCTGACTTTTTTTTTCCCCCCCCCATGGTTAAAGACTGCTTTATTGGTGGCAGTTAGTACAAGTCAATAAGTATTGATCCCCAAAGAAGAGCTCAGTTACTCATCAGTTTACTGGTCCATACAGAGCTAAATAAAAGTGAACCATGTGATCGCTGGGATGACTGAAGTCAATCCTGCTTCTTGGGAAACGAAGCCATAGCCAGCTGATATATGGCACCTGCTGTTCCACCAACTGTAAAAACCATGGTGACTCTATATAGGAGGGCATCAGCCAGCCCACCCTTTAGGTGAACTGGAATCCCATTATCCTCCTGAAACAGCTTATGCTTCTCTGGAACTTTATTTTCAAAATGCCTGCGTGAAGCAGTGCTTACGGTCCTCTGAGAAATCTGACGGAGAGCCAACAGATTCCGCAGCATCTTGCCTCAGTTACTGCCCACCAACCGCGACCTCATGTCTGACTTTTTATAGGTTTTTTTTTTTTTTTTGGTCCTCAGGCTTGGAAGAAACAGCATCTGCCAACCAAATGAAACATCCTGAACCATCTATGTTTTAGACTACATTTAAAAAATCATGACACAGATAACTAGCTAAATTGAAATGAGATTTTAGAGCCTATAGATATAAAAACGCAAGTTCATATTTAAAGAATTTTTCCTTCTATGTATTTCAGCAATTGTGAACTTGTTTGTGAGTTCTACGAGAACAGCATTTTTTAATACATTATATATTGTGTACTCCTGGATTCTAGCAAGTACCTGGTGCAAAGCAAGCTCATGTTTTAGAGGAAACAAATGAATGCATTAAAGTTAGATATTCTATGATATGTGTTTACTTATAGGTCCATAAGCGATTTTGTTTTTAAATATACAGCAACACCTTGAGAAATTCACTTAAACTATTTGCCCCAAAGCACATTACAAATAAGGTCCCTAGATTAGATTATCTCTTAAGGGTCCTGTCTAGATTGTATATTTTTTGAGAGCTGTGAAGTCACAGCTCACAGCAACCTCAAACTCTTGGGATTAAGGGATTCTCTTGCCTCAGCCTCCCAGGTAGCTGGGACTATCGGTGCCTGCCACAATGTTCAGCTATTTTTTTGCTGCAGTTGTCATTGTTTAGCTGACTGGGGCTGGGTTCAAACCCGCCAGCCTCAGTGCACGTGGCTGATGCCATAACCACTATACTAAACTCTGAGCCTAGATTTTATAATTTCATGATTTTCTTACTTGAAGGTTACATCCTGGGCTTCCAGGTTGAGACGGACCTCTACTTGATTCCTAGCTTTGTCAAGCTGAGACTAGGTGAGCTACTTAATTCCTTAAATGTGGAATGGGGATAAACAATCATTCCTTTAGAAAATTAATAAATCTAGTTTCATAAAGCACAGAGCTGCAACTAAGACATCTTAATTCCCTCTCAATACTTTGGGAAGTAAAAGAAAAGTCATGGTAAGAGTGAAACTCAAGTGATGAATATATAACTATTTTGTAACTCATGATTTTTATATTACGAACATAGATGCACCTACTTCTGACAAAGCTGATTAAAAAGAACTGTGGGAGAAAGTGGTCCTCTCCCAGTCTCCATGCTGTGAAGAAACAGGAACAAGGCTGAGGTCAGTGGTCCAGGGCTTGAAAGTTCCACCACTAATGGATCCTTTAAAAACAAAATTAACTGTGTCAAAAATACACAATTTTACAATAAAATATTAATCTGAGAGTTAGACTTTGGAACTAAAATGCCTCAAGTATACTAGGAAACTTTGTTCTTTCATAAGTAAACTATATTTTAAAAAATAGAAAACAGAATTGACGGCCTTGTCTTGAAAAACAGGTATTTTAATATCCTGCCCTTAAAAAAAATTAGCTTGAGTGAAATCAACCTTTAATTCTTTTTTTTTTTTTTTTTTTTTTTTTTTGAGACAGAGTCTCAAGCTGTTGCCCTGGAGAGAGTGCCATGGCATCACAGTTCACAACAATTTCAAAGTCTCAGGCTTAAGTGATTGTCTAGCCTCAGCCTCCCAGTAGTTGGGCCTACAGGCACCCTGCACAATGCCCGGTTATTTTTGTTGTTGTTGTGTTGTTGTTGAGCGGGCCCTGCCTGGGTGTAAACCCACCAGCCCCAGTGCATGTGGCTGGTGCCCTAACCACAGAGAACAGGAGCTGAGCCCAATCTTTGGTTCTTACAACTTAATGTGCTCTCCTACAAGTAAAATGACTAATTTGGTATTTAAACATCTCCACAAATAAATTAACTAGAAAAACACCTTTCTTTTTCCTAAATATTTTACTAGTAAAACTAAAAATGAAGAATTGCGTGAAAAATCAGTATACCATCTTCTTGTAAAAGGTAGAGACAAAAAGCTTGACAAAAGCAGCTAAAATTAGGCAAAAGATTAACCAACTTAATCCTAAAATCCCCTCCCCCCCAAGTTTTCATATCTAAAATGTTTTCCCTGCAAATAACGCCCTCTTCTAAAGGATAAGAAGCAGCAGGTCCCAAATATAATCTTGGGATATCTAAAAATGTTACTTAAGACAACTATCCTATATTCCTATATTCATGAACTACTTGTTACAAATGTATTTCACACCAACCATTCTTAAAAGTCTACCATCTGGGTACAACCTCTAAAAGGACGGGGTATAATTTTTCATAGCTTCTGAATAGGAAATATTTGTTTTACTACAAACCTAGAAGTGTCCTAAAAATTAAAGTGTTTAAGTGTTTTCTGACAGGTTAACTGAAAGTTACAAGGGTCAAAAGTAAAATCTAAGAATTTTAAAGCCTAAGTACCAAAATTCCCCTATTTTCAATTAAAGTGTTTTTAGATAAAGTAAAAACCCTTTAACCAAATGAGAAAATAGTTTTAAAAGTACACTTGAACTCTGAAAAAGTTTGAGAATGCAGCAAGGGGAAAGGGGGCAGGATCTGAGATTACTACTTTAGGCTAGGCATTTTTAGAATTCTTTTTGAATTGTTTACAAAAACCAGATCAAGAGCTACAAATACACAGAGATCAATTTCTAACTAAAATCATTACTAGTGTCAATGCCCACCGAAGTCCACTAGCAGCACAGCTATAATCAAAAGGGGGGCTTAATACCTGCTGGAGCGCAGGAGAGGCACATCCAGTGTCTGGTAAGAGCGTGTCATAAAGAGCCTCTAGTATTTGGGCTTCTGTTGGGTAATTTGAAAGAGGGTCTAGGGAAGGAGGAGCTTACTCTAAACTGAAAGCCACCAGGAAGTGGGGGTAATTCTGTGGTTGGTCATCTCAAACCTTATCTTGGTGGGGGAAATACTGAGGTGAGGAACAGCTACAGCTGTTGAAGAGGCAGCGGTCACGTCTCATTTTGGCTGAGAGGAGGTGTTCCAGATTTTCTAGATGACAGAATGGGGGGGGGGGGGTTGTCCATGTTCTGACAAAATTATGAAGTGGATGTGCTTTGTCACATTTTATTGTGATCTCAGGGAAACAGTCTGAGGTTGGTATTTTAGGAGATTATGTGAGTAGCAATGCCTAGATTCAGGTGCCAGACCAGCTTCTGAACGTAAAGGATGCTTTTTCCCTTCTTTTTTCACTAGCTTACAAAACCTACCATCAGACCACGCTTCAAAAAACAGTTAGATGTTCACTATTAAAACTTAATCTACCTTTATGGGACAAAAATGCTAAGTTTAAAAAAAAAAGTCATCAGTAAATATAAAATAGTGGTCCTAGGCATGTCACTCAAAAGTTAAACATCTTTTTTTCAGTATGTTTGCTTAAAAGCAGTCTCAATATCTTTGTGTTATGTGACTCATGATATATTTGAACTGTGACATATCTTAAAATTATTTTAGAAATTTTAAATCTGATTGTTTTCATAAAACACTTTTAAGTTACTAATTACTATCCCAATCGAAAGTCCTCTGATCACTATCCCAACTGAAAGATTTAAAGACAGCTATTATCTAAATAGTTATATTTGTGGTATATGCACACCATGGAATATTATGCAGCCTTAAAGAAAGATGAAAACTTTACCTCTTTCAGCTCCATGAATGGAGCTGGAACATGTTCTTAGTAAAGTATCTCAAGAAAGGAAGAAAAAGTATCCAATGTACTCAGCCCTACTACGAAATTTATGGCTTTCACATGAAAGTTATAACCCTGTTTAACCTAAGAATAGGGGGAAGGGGAAGAGGAGAGGGCAAGGGAGGGGGGAGGGTAGGTGGAGGGAGGGTGATTGGTGGGATCACAACTACGGTGCATCTTACAAGGGTACATGTGAAACTTACTAAATGTAGAATATAAATGTCTTAACACAATAACTAAGAAAATGCCAGGAAGGCTATGTTAACCAGTATGATGAAAATATGTCATGATTGCATTAATGTACACAGCTATGATTTAATATATATTTTTTAAATGTTGTAAAAAATAAAGAAATAGCTATACTTGTTACTCACCAGCTGAGAGTCAGAGGGAGGAAAAATCTTGAGTTTTGCGCTATTTTCTTTGATCTCATTCATCAGTTCCATAAGAATGTAAGTGTGTGCCAAATTCTAAAAGAAATCATACATCTTCAGAGTCAGACTATGCCTCTGATTTTATAGAATACTCTCAGTTTCAAATTTCATCTAGCATAGCAAAAATATTTCAAAAAATATTTTTTAAATTTAATTAAATACATTTAAAATTAAGTGTCACCATTACTGAGCTTTGGTAAAATTCACCAAAGATCTTTCAGATGCACTGTGTGAAAAGTGTATGTATGTGGATGACAATGGCCAGTCTCTAAATTTCATAAACATAAATTTCTAGAAGAAGTCATCATTTGACAGTCAACGATCATGTAAATTAAAATGATCTTTTATATTTTACAAAGTTTTCTGATGACTCTCACCTGCATGATTGCATTAAAAAAGCACGTATTTCCTAAATTTGTAATTCCCTTTACAGATGGTAGAGAGCTGCCTCTTCTTCCCTTCCTTATCTTATCTATTTCACATTTTCCTTCACCGAGTTTCATGATTCTGGAAAATGTATCTGTAAGTTAGAGAAAACAATGGATATGAGATGTAAAATTAAATACATGTCATTTGACATAATTTAAATATACAATATTTAAAACTAAATCAGATTGTATCCCTGAATCTGTGTTCCTGAAGGGCTAAAAGACCAATGTCTTTGGGTTTATATTTAATTGCTGGAGCAATTTATTTAATTTTAATATTCAGGTCTGTACCTCAGACTACCTTACATCTAATTTAACTCGTCTGAAATTCTGTAAAAAGAATACTGTAAAAAAAAAAAAAACCAAAAAAAAACACAAACCACCAAGCAGAAAAGGTCTAGTTTCTAAATACTATTTCCCACTGAAGGGGAATAAGGACTCCTTGAAGAAAAGGCTGATTCTGAGCCTGTGGTATCTATGTAGTGCCAGAGAAATGAGAAAGTACTCAAAAATGTGTTGAGTAATCAAATTACACAGGTACTGGGTCGAAGAGGCTCCCACTGGTCTAGTCTGGGACAAATTGACCATCAAAACAAAGACACAATAATATATTATTGCTCATAGAACGAGTCAAAATTGATAATAAATTGTTTAAATAGGGGAAACAGGGAGGAGGAACAAGAGAAAAATCAATAGAAGAAATGATGAAATTGGGGGGGGGGGGAATCACCATCTTACAGTGGCAAATTTTTATTATATTATTTTTGCAACTTTTCTGTGAGCTTGAAATTGTTAAAATTAAAACTTTTAAAAAGGGTGGTGCCTGTGGCTCAGTGCGTAGGGCGCCGGCCCCATATACCAAGGGTGGTGGGTTCAAACCCAGCCCCGGCCAAACTGCAACAAAAAAATATAGCCGGGCGTTGTGGTGGATGCTGGTAGTCCCAGCTACTCAAGAGGCTGAGACAAGAGAATCACCTGAGCCCAGGAGTTGGAGGTCGCTGTGAGCTGTGTGATGCCGTGGCACTCTACCGAGAGTGACAAAGTGAGCCTTCTACAAAAAAAAAAACTTTTAAAAGATTAATGGAACCAGATTATAGCACCAAAAGTAAAATACCTAATGTGATTCAGAAGTGCAAGTTTTGGGCTTATCTATTTGCATATGCAGACTTGAAAATCAGTTCATATTTAATATGAAAATGAAAATCCCTAACATTTATGAACTGACATGATTGATTTTACCTATCATTCTGAATTAAAATTTTTATATTTTAAAGTTTGACAGAAAATTCCCTAATTCTCAAATGTTTTGCTTTTAACTGGATGTTCTTTTAAATTCATCTTAACTGTCAGATTTTATAGTTTACAATTACGTGTTTTCTTCATCTAATTCTGACATGCAGACTCACATTACTAATTAAATGTTAAATGTTTGGCTGATCGATTGGGAACAAGGAGCATCTCTCTGTACTGCTCTTCCACTGGGGCACAGCATGCGATAACACCCATAATAAAATTTCAACAGATAAAAATCTACAAGATCAAACAACAGACCCAATAGAATTTAGCTTGTATCTCTGATGAGTTTTTTTTTTCCCCCCCCATAGAGACAGGGTCTCAAAAATGTTGCCTTGGCTGGTCTTGAACTCCTGGCCTCAAGTGATCCTTCAACCTCTTGACCTCTCAAAGTGCTAGGATTATAGGCGTGAGCTACCATACCCGTCTGATGAGTTCTTAAGAGGAAATACATTAAGATACCTCCCCACTTCTGTAAACAGAACTGAAGATGAGGTGGCCTATTCTAAGGGACAGGAACAGAAAGCAAAGAGAAGCTCTAGTCTCAGGAACTAAGTGATGACACACACATCCCGTTGGTTCAAATAAGGATTAACTCAGCACCTGTGACTTTGGCCAAAGAGAAAGCACCTCAGGATCAAGCCAGGCTAACATTTGCTCATAGAGGTTTCATAAGTGATAATTAGGAAGCACCTGCCACAGTTAGCACTATTTTTAAAACAGCTCCGAGACCGTCCAACCTCCCCCAAAATGTTAGTGCCAAAATCTCCATCTTGGTGAGCCACCCCCGTGTCTACGGTGTATCTGCTCCCATGTTTTCTCTTATCTTTACTCATTCTACACATTCTAGGTATTTTTTTCCCCCTTATATTTCTACCTGGATTGTCTGAATTGTTAATATGCATTTTGCTTTTGTGGTTTTCATAATTTCTTGGCTTTTCCTTTTAACATGTGGAAATTTTCTCACATTGAGAAAAATTGGTGGTTTCTAACATGTTCTTTCGTTAAGCAAATATGCTTCATGGAAAAAGTTTTTCTACCAAGTTCTAATAACTTTTATCCTGTGCAGTTTTTTTAAAAATAAACCCTATTAATTTTCTTCCTTTATTCTTGTTTTATTATTCTTAGTTCCTGAGACTAGAGCTGCTTATTATTCCTTAAATGTTACCAGTTATTCAATTATCTGTTTTTCAGATGTTAAGGAGTTATTTTTAACTCCTAATTCTAGGATCTGAGTTAAAGTAGAAACTCAGCAAAATAAATCTCTTATCCAGTCCTCCACATATTGAAATAAGTGGTAAGATATAAACCCTACACGAGAGCTTAGGGGGAAAGGCCAGCAACATCAATGAAGCAGGTCACTGAGGTACAGAGACCAGGCATGGAAAAAAGGAAAAGGGGGTGGGGGGGAAGGCCAGACAGTATTCAAACCTGCAAAGTGAATAGAAAAGGAAAAAAAGCCAATGCGTACTTAAGGACCACACAGTAAATAGAAACTCAAATATGGATCCTGGCTGGGTTTGCAGACAAAACAGTCTGCCTCTTGTTTACATCTAGGATTCCAACTAGAGCCTAGAAAAGGAAAGTTTCAAACTTTCATTATAGCTATTGCCAGTAGATGGTTTCATAGTGATTTTCAACAGATTAAAAATGGAAGAGTCATGCAATCCAAATATTACTTCATCTTTTCAGGCAAGGAATTAACTCAGATTTGATATTTACAAAACTTAGTCTCTGACAGATAAAGTGATTTTCCCAGAGTCACAATGGTAATCTTCTGATTATTAGCCCATTATCATTTTACCACCTAAATTCTCTTCAGTTATTTACATACAGTGAGAAGAATTACACAATATAGTAAGGCAAGACTCTTACAGATAGGGGTATATGCAGCCTTGAACAAATATGACCCCTCAAAAGCATTTTACTTAACATTCTTTATGGATGGTACATTAATATTTAATATCCCAAAACTAAGTGAAAGACATGAAGTATATAAATATATTTACTTAGGAAAATGTTCCCAGAATTATGTATTAATCTTGCAAAAACATTTAAAAAAAACCATTTTAATATGCAAATGATTTATGTATCTGTACCACATTTATCCAGTTTTCAAAACATCTGGGATAGCATCCCAAAGTAAACAATGTTCATAAGACCATCTGGACAAAACTGCAGGCAAAAAAAAAAGCATAAACATATGGAAAAACAGATTTTCTCCTTCCCTTCAGCGGTGAGGGATGACAAATGTCAGGTCTAGATATAGCCACGCTTCACTGTGCGATGCTTTTCAGCACCACCTGGCTCTCCGTGCAGAGCCACCAAATATGGACAGCACTGCCAGAAAGGACATATCCACAGGGCAACGGCTATAAAAGCAGTTTATTTCATGGTTAAATAGCCACTTCACACAAGTGGCAAGGGTCTGTTTGTTGGCTTTTACATGTTAGTCTGTGAGAAAATATTCAAAATTAACTACACCATGAAAGAGATCAGATAATTTAGCTAGAGAACATAGTGACATGTTCTAAGAGCTATTTAAGTGTTTTATTTAAAAGTTTCTCTCTTACTAAGTAGCACATTTATAAAATGTAACAATTTAAATTCAATTGATTTAGCAAATGTCCATTGTGTACTAAGTTAACCGCTACAATTTGTATTTCATTTCTTATGACTGGAGTACAAGGAATACATAGTGAACAGCACAGAGTGGTTAAGTCTCAAATATATAACATCTTAGTGAAAGATTTACAGGTAGTATGTTTGTTCAATATGACACTGGCAACAAAGTTTAAGATTCTGGTTTAAAATAGGGAGGTCTGAATCGGTCTCTGCATTATCTGACAGACTAGCAGGACTGTATCATAAAAAGCAACCTGTAAACTTCTAATGAAGAATGATTTTGATCTTGTTGTTAAAGACAAGGCCTTCTCTAAATGAAAACATTTTAGATCATATGTACTTTAAAAACTCCTTTACAGACACAGGGTCAGAGATGCTAAGGAATGAACGTCAAGATGTTGTGAAGCATAATAAATAAAAAAATAAAGCTGCTACAACAAAAAAAGATAAATTTTGATCATTTGCGTTCTCCCAGTTTTACCATCACCTATAAAAAAGTGGTGTCCATAATTAGAAAGAGGAATCACAGAATTTGGGGGATGGGTTATTTTATTAAAAGGAATTTAACTGACTCTACTTATCACTTCTATTTACCAACACAGATATTCCTTTACATAATAAAATAATATAGACCTAGAATGCAAAGATAATTGAGAGAAAACTTTGAGCATTCTAGCTAAAATTTTTAAAGCTTTTATATCTTTGTAGTTTACTTTTAAGCCTATAATATAACTGGATGAGTACTCGAAGAGCAGCTAGTTAACAGAGTAAGCCTGATAGGTTTTGTACATACCAAAGGTCTTGTAAAACAGAACTGGCTGAGGTAACAGCAAAGAATAAAAGATCACTTTAGATGTTCTCGGACGAGTACTACCTCAAATTTTTATATCATAAAAATGACTCAACGATCCTGTAACTATCTTTAAAAAATGAGTTTAAGGATATCATAAATATATTTTTAAAATCTTAAGGTACCAGTAAATTTTAGGTGACTACCTTTATAATCTTGGAGAACAAAAAGACATTCAAAGCAGAATAGCAAAGGCTAAAAACCATTACAAAAAAGAATGATGGACCTGGCAACAAAGCCATTAAAATTTTCATTGAGGCAAAACAAAATTAACCTATGAATAAAGATAAATATGAAAAAAATGGGCCCCTGTCAACTATATCCTTTGTATAATCTTTCTGGAGGTGAGTTTAACAGTAATCAATTTAACTTGAGTTTCTAATTTGGCCAAGAAATTCCAAAAAATTTACCCTATGAAAGTATATGAAGCTACACCATGTTTACCACAGGAGACCACTGAAAATAGGCAAGAGTGGCTTTGTTGCCAAGTAATATTAAATTGATGTTTCTGTTCTCATAAGTATTTGTAAATTGTCTTGGTCAACCCAGAAAGGGAACACTGATTCCTCCTCTACCCACAGGCCAGGGGAAAGCAAGCTTATTTTGCAGTTAAAGTAAGGATTTAAGAGCATTATTTCCTTCAAATTATCACCTTTGACAATTACACTCATGTTAGAAATAAAATATTTTAGAGATCAAAACCAAGGGATACACCTGGGTTTGGTGTAGAAAATTCAAACCCAAGAAATCTGGCTTCAGAATTCACAAATGTTATGATTTGTGGTCTGTAATAAAGGATAAGATTTGTAAGTATGATAGTTTAAGACACTAATGAAATACCAATGGTGATATGAAAGAAAAACATTACTCTTTAGCAAAGTAGCATGTAATCGACTGATGTGTCTGGTGTTTGGATTTATAGCTTTATTAGTTATATTTGTAGCAGTTTTTCTCAAATCGTTCTCAAAGCCCTTGGCACCCACTATATGCAAATAACTTCTCCCCACGTACAGGTTATGTGACATCTTTGTGAGAACTGAGAAAATAGTCACTCAAATAGTTTTGTATATTTTGTGGTTCACACAGAACTCTAAGTTTTTTATGTTGCTTAGAAGGTTCACTAGTAAAAAAATAAGATGTACAGTATGGATGAGTATGATGGCTCATGCCTGTAATCCTAGCATTCTGGGAGGCTGAGGCAGGAGGTCAAGGTTTCAGTGAGCCCTCATGATGCCACTGCATCCTAGCCAGGGTAACAGAGCTTTGTCGTAAAAGATAATTATAAAAATGTCCAATATCTTTCTGAGATGAGCTTCTGCAAACAGAGCTATTTTCAATACTTTTTTAAAATGCAAACTTTTTTTTTTGTTTGTTTTTGGCGGTTTTTGGCCAGGGCCGGGTTTGAACCCACCACCTCTGGTATATGGGGCCAGCGCCCTACTTCTTGAGCCACAGGCACAGCCCTAAAATGCAAACTTTTTAATAGAGATGGGGTCTCACTATGTCTCCCAAGCTAGTCTGAAACAATCCTCCCACCTCAGCCTCCCAAGTGCGAGGACTACCAATGTGAACCATCATGGCCAGTCCCGAAAATGCAGATTTCTTAGATGCACAACTGTCACTTTCTTGCAAAACAAACTATATTACCATTTGTTGAAAAAAAGTATTAAATCACATTCAAATTGTTACTATAAGGGCTTACAACATTATCCTCGGATACAGTTTCAGATCCCCCCCACCCCCAGTAAAGATACAGCAAATTTTATAAAAAAACAAAAGAACCAATTTAATTCATGTTTTTTGTATACCAGGAACACAGTTTAATGAATTCTGCATCTTTTTTAGTCTCAAAGATGGCATCCAACAAATATTAAAAATCATAGGCAAATTTATTGGTTTGGTAAAGAACATGAGATTGTCATCTTTCTCAAAAAACAAACCAATATTCAACCATATTATTTCGCCAGGAATTCCCTTATCCTGTATTTGTAAACTACTTTGGTGACATTTGCAAGACAATCAAAGTGGCAAATCTCATGAGCCTTTCAGAGAACACTGGCCCACTTTAAAAATATGTTAGAGGTTTTACGCTTAGACACATTATCACCTAAAGTCCATGTTGTGTGTGAGGGTTCGTTTTTGGTGTACATTTTACAGCTTTGCACAAATGCACAGTGACACATATCCTTTAGAGTATCGTACGGTTGTCTCACTGCCTCGAAAACCCTCTGTGCTTTCCCTGTTCATCCTTTCCTCTCTTTGACCACCGGCAACTACTGACATGTTTTCTGTCTCCAAAGTTATTTGGTCTACTTTTTAATTACACGTATTACTGGACAGGATTCACAGGAATGTTTTTTGGCCCATCTTTAATTTTGTGTCATAGACCTTTTCATTCTGTATACAGGGAAGGAGAAGGCAGGCAGAGGGTGGTTTTTTAGCAAATCCTAACATCAGATGTGAAAGCTACACAGCTGTGAGCATTCTTCTGGGAACCTGAACTGGGGCTCATCTCAATGGCTTAATGCAATTACCTAAACCAGTCATGTACTATTAATGTAATTGCCCATTTCCACAGCTGAAAAGGAGTTCAATCTTTAAAAAGTGAGTAAAAAGGAAAAACTTGCAGCCCCACAATCCACTTACCTTGCAGTCAAGTGATAATTAGCTCACCTGTTTATTCTCAAAAATCTACCAAGTCCCAGTTAATAATCTTCGAAATTTCTTTTTTTTTTTTTTTTTGCAGTTTTTGGCCAGGGCCAGGTTTGAACCCACCACCTCCAGTATATGGGGTTGGCGCCCTACTCATTTGAGCCACACCTGCCACCCAACCTTGGAAATTTTTGTCATATGATAAATCAATAATACTATAATAACAGGCAGGTTTACATATAAAGGGATTCCTATCTGTCTGCAGAACAAGTCAAATCAAGTGGTCTATATGAAGTACAAAATGGATCAGCCAAGTCTCTGCTTAAAACTTAACAGTGGTTCTTCAATGCCCTCAGACCAAGTTCTAAACTTACAAGGCCTTTAAATATCTGTTCTGAATTACCTCTTGGGTCTCACAGCTCACCCTTCTCCCCCTAAGCACAAAAGTCAACTCTCCAGGTCCACAGAATCCTCTGAACCTAACAAGCTCTCATCAATGAGCTAGTTAGTTCCTCTGCCTGGAACACACATCCCTTCCTTTGTTGCCTAGAAAATTTCTAGATACCTTTCAGCTGTCAGCTTAGGTCATTCCTCTAAATAGAATTGTCCTGGCTCTTCTGGTCTAGGTTAGATATTATTCCAAAGCATTCTCATAGTCCCTGGCACTTGTTAGCCCCATCACAGCCCGATTTAAATAACTAAAACTAAGTCTGTCTATACTCCTTACCAGACCAGAAGACCACTGATGACAAACTGGGAAGATCTGTCTCATTCATTACTGCATCTTTAACATCCAATACAGCATCTGGCACAAAGTAGAAACTCAAATACATTAAAAGACTAAATGAAAAAATACCTTTGACATTAATATTCAGAGTTTTGAGGGTGAAACTGCAAGGCTTATCTAACAACTTCCTCAGTAAAAACTGGTCATATTCTAGTTCAAGTCAGTAAGAATTTACTGCTTAGTCACATACAAATCCTCAAGATAGTTGTAGGAGAGAAAAATAAGACACATGTGAACATGAAAGCCAAATGAAGAGCAGGGTGTTATTAGATTCTAGAGTGTGCTACACAGACTTTGAGCACCAAAGAAGTAAGGACTGGGCAAAAATCCTAGGAGTAGGACTGGAGCTCACCTTTATAGAGAAGGCTGAAGAGGGGGTTGGAAAATGCCCTGCTTCCAGGGGTACAAAGTCAAAAGCATTTCCCTAATAAACCTAAACGGTTGTTTTCTTTTTATACGTCCAACCACTCAAGCAGAGGCTAAAGGACATGTGGTAGTTAGCCTTAGAACGGATGCAGGCGCAGACAGGGTCATCCAGCTGTTTTCTAAGCCAGACATTAGAGATTTGTGAAAATGTAACACAATGCCACCCATTAAAAGTTTGTTTTACCTGAAATTTAAAAAAAAAAAAAAAAAATGAAGTGCAAAAAGAAAAGTTTTGAAAAACAGTTATCTTTTCTATTCTAAACATTCTAGAATTTTTTTTTTTTTTTTTTTTTACAGTTTTTGGCTGGGGCTGGGTTTGAACCTGCCAGTTCTGGCTCATGGGGCGGGCACCCTACTCCTTTGAGCCACAGGCACTGCCGGAATTATTTTTCAATGAATATTTAATGTTAGTTTTGATTCCTGAGAAATATTTATATAACCTCTTTGAATCCTAAATTTTTTAAGAGTCTTACAGGGATCTCAAGACCAAAAGTTAGACATTCACTGAGCTAGAGGTTTTTAGAGGTAGACTGGGCATCAGCTCAGATTTTCTGTATAGATGAACTGTAGAAAGTGCATTAGAAATGAAGCCACTCAGGCACCACTGAGCTTCAAAATGTGTTCACGTGTTGGGCCTGGGGCACACACCTGAAGTTCCAACTACTCGGGGCTGAGGCAGGGGACTCCCTAGAGCCCAGGAGTTGGAGAAGTTGGAGACCAGCCTGGGCAACATAATGAGACCTTATCTCTTAAGAAAATGTGTTTACTATACACATACAGGCTTTCTTCTCAGTTGACAGATTTTGCTTAGTGTAAAAATATTAACAAAAAAAAAAATTTTTTTTTTGCAGTTTTTGGCTGAGGCCAGGTTTGAACCCACCACCTCTGGTATATGAGGCCAGTGCCCCACTCCTTGAGCCACAGGCACTGCCCTATAAAAATATTTTTATATCATTCTTATCCTCCCACCCAAACACAATACATACCTTTTGAATTATCATACACAGGTATTTTTACATTTCTATAGTCTTCAAAATTATCATTTAAAATAACCACAAAAATCACATCCAGCATTCTTAAAAACCTAGATAGCAACTTTCACATTTGATCTTCCAAGTATTTTGTAACAATATACTGAAGCCTCATCCAAGAAAGAGTATGGCAGATCACTATCCCCAAAACCTTACTTCTAGAATGTCAAGAGACCTGATTTTAAATCAAACTTGCCTGAGAGACTCTGTAGCTTTGTCCACAAGGAAAATGACATCTTCCTCTAGACCTTCATGGAAACCTTTTAACTCAAAACTATGTATCTCCCAAACTACAAGGGCTCTGCTCACACTCAGACTACCTCTAGAGCCATGTCCCAGACACTATTTAAGGCTCCAGACCACCACAGAGGCTTATATTAGTGCTCCCACCACCTGAAATGATCTCTTCCCACACCTCCACCTGTCCAGAATTTATACTTTCAGGGTCAGCTTGAAAGGCAGATCATCCGTAATTCCTTCTCAGTTCCTTTCAGCTAAGCATTACATCACTCTTTGAATATTTGAAGGACTTTGATCAAATTTCTTAAAATTGAAATCTTACTCTGCTTGCATTATCAAGGACTTTCTTTGAGATCTTTAACCTCACAAGGGTAGGGACTGTCTTATCAGTCTCTTTTCCCTAAAGCACCGTGGAAAAACAAGAAAGTATGAAGGAAAAATGAGGCTCAGGCTGTAATCTACAGGAAGTCCCATGGCTAGTGCTTGAAAGAGTCACATTTTGAATGCCAGACTTCCTGATGGAAAACCATGTTCTTTCCATCATAATCTTCCAGACCTTGTCCTATGCATCTCTTCTCTATCCTTTTTTGCTATATTAACACAGCAGCTGCTCCCTAATTCATTTGCTATATTAACACAGCAGCTGCTCCTTAATTCATTTCTCCCAGTCTCAATTCCCAATTGTCCCAAATTCAGCCTATTTTATTCTTTCACCCCTCCTCATCTCTCAGCTGCTTATAATATAGAATCACTTAGGGCCACTAACCTCTTAATACATTACTATTTTGTTGTTGTTGTTGTTGTTTTGAGACAGTCTCACTTTGTCACCCCCGGTAGAGAGCCATGGTGTCTTAGCTCACAGCAACACTGGACTCTTGGACTCAAGCCATTCTCTTGCCTGAGCCTCCCAAGTAGCTGGGACTACAAGCACCTGGGACTACAAGCACCCACCATAACACCTGACTACTTTGAGAGACAGGGGTCTCCCTCTTGCTCAGGCTGATCTCGAACTCCTAGACAATCCATCCACCTAGGCCTCCCAGAATGCTGGAATTACAGGCGTGAACCACCACCCCTGGCCCATTTTAACACATTCTTGACCAGCAATTTTATGCAGAAACTATCTGTATTACTGGGTAACTTATGACCAGTCAGCAGTGTATTAAAACTGTAATTGACCTGTGTGTGGTGGCTCACATCGGTAATCCCAGCACTTTGTAAAACCAAGGCAGGAGGATTATTTAAGCTCAGAAGTTGGAAACCAGTCTGGGCAACAAAGTGAGATTCCATCTCTACAAAAAAAAGAATTTTTAATTAAATTAACAAGGCACAGTGTCTTGCACCTGTAGTCCCAACTACTTGGGTGGCTGAGGCGAGAGGATCACTTGAGCCCAGGAGTTCAATGCTGTAGTGAGCTGTGAGAATGTCACTGCATTCCAGCCTGAGCAAGAGAGCGAGACCCTGTCTCAATGAAACAAAAACAAACAAGCAAATAAACAAAAATGGTAATTGTAAGTATAACACTTCCTAGAGTTCTCTGTGTCATTCTAGCGAATTGTCAAACCTGAAGGGGTAGTGGGAACCCCCAAATATGTCAATAGTTGGTGAGAAATGCTATGGATGGGCGGCGCCTGTGGGTTAGTGTGTAGGGCACCAGCCCCATATACCAAGGGTGGCGGATTCTAGCCCAGCCCTGTCCAAAACTGCAACAACAACAAAAAAACAGCCAGGCGTTGAGGTGGGCACCTGTGGTCCCAGCTAATCGGGAGGCTGAGGCAAGAGAATCACTAAGCCCAGGAGTTGGAGGTTGCTGTGAGCTATGACACCATAGCACTCACCCGAAGGTGATAAAGTGAGATTCTATCTCTAGGGAAAAAAAAGAAATGCCATGTCCTGGGAACCCTCATGCTGGTAGCTGGTGTCTGAAGTGAGGACAGTCCAACATGAAATTGTGTCGTTAGCCTGTAAAGTCTGACTTAACTCCAGGGAGTGTGAGAACTACACTGCAACTATGCAATAAATAACAGGCTCCATCTCAGATACACGGCAGGACCGTGTAACAAGTAGTACCAGACACCGTCTCACAGACACATGGCAGGACCATGTCAAAAGTAAGAGACACTGTCTCATAGATCTGCACAGGTACTATGCAAGTAATTTTATATACGTTATTTCTAAATCTTTAGGAAATATTATCTCTAAGCCTCATAACAACCCTATAAGATAGAATTATCATCCCAATTTTGTAAGTAAGGAAACTAAGGAATAAAAGGGAAATGCTGATTCGGCATCTGTAGCTCAGCAGCTAGAGTGCCAGCCACATACACCAGACCTGGAGGGTTCAAATCCAGCCCAGGTCCACCAAACAACAATGACAACTACAACCAAAAATTAGCTGGGCACTGTGGTGGGCACCTGTAGTCCCAGCTACTTGGGAGGCGAAGGCGAGAGAATTGCTTAAGCCCAAGAGTTTGAGGTTGCTGTGAGCCATGACACTACAGCACTCTATTCAGGGTGACAGCTTGAGACTCTGTCTTAAAAAAAAAGGGAAATGCCTAGTGTGTGCAGGAACATAAGTTCAAACTCAGCACTGTCTGAAAAGCCCATGATCTAGCCAGGACACATTTCACACAAGATTGCTGCCTAATACATGGTACTCAGACCTTTACTCACATTATTGACTAAGATGTCAGAGGAAAATCTAAAGTGCTCTTTGTAATGTATGAACTCCTTATGAGAAATATTGCATTTTAATACAAATTCTTTTAGTAATTGCTTAACTTACTTGTTTGTGTTTTGGAAACATGTTTCTGGAGAAAATCAACTATCTGAGCCAAAACCTTCTTATTGCAATGCGTTGATAACTTTTCATTACACTCATAACACCTGGAAAAATATAAAATTTAAGCAAATATTATGAAAGCATCATCAACAATTTTGCACATTAGGTAACAAAGTTAGTAGTTATCCATTTCCATCTATAAATTACATGGGAGGGAATCCAAAGGGAAGCGTGTCAGGTTAAGTCCAGAGAAATAAGCAAGGGACAGTTCATAGAGAGCCTTGCAGTGGAGATGAAAATTGTGGCAGCTTATCTTAGGTATAATGAAGTGTCATGAGTGGGGTATGAAGCTAGGCTGTGGTATAAACCAATTTGTGTTTTATAAACATCACTCTAATGTGATAAACTAGGTTGGAGGGGGCACCAGGAACAGAAACAGATTAGTACACAGTAGCAGTGGATATAGAGAGAAATGGATATGTTCATTATATGTATTTGGCAAGTAAAAACAGTAATGAATCACACATAAAAGATGAGGAAAGAGGAAAGTGTCAAAATAACTGCCATAGGAGGGGAGCATTGGGTGAGAGAATGTCAGTATTTCTCAATGAGGAGTGACTTTGCCACCGAGGGGACATTTGACATTTTGGGTTGTCACAACTGGTAAGAAGAAAGGTGACTGCTGCTGGCATTCATCAGGTTCTGCTAAGCATCCTACAATGTAAGGACAGCACAACAAAGAATTTATCACAAAGAATTACCAATCCAAATACTCCTGGTCTAGATGAAACAAGACTTATGAGTTGATAATGTTTAAAGCTGGTTGACAGGTACAGGAGAATTCATTATAACATTTTGTTTACTTTTGTTAACAGTTCTAAAAAATAGGGCAGTGCCTGCAGCTCAGTGGGTAGGGTGCTGGCCCCATATACTGAGGGTGGCGGGTTCAAACCCGGACCCTGCCAAACTGCAACAAAAAATAGCCAGGTGTTGTGGCGGGTGCCTGTAGTCCCAGCTGCTGGGAGGCTGAGGCAAGAGAATTGCCTAAGCCTAAGAGCTGGAGGTTGCTGTGAGCTGTGATGCCACCGTACCCTACAGAGGGAGATGGAGTGAAACTCTGTCTCAAAAAAAAAAGTTCTAAAAAATAATTCTAAGAGAAAAAGGAGATGAAAATAACTGCCAGGCTTCTAGCTTGATCACTCAAGGGAGGGAGGTGCCGCTTACAGAGATGGGGAGGACTGGAAGAGACAGCTGTTTTATTTTGTTTAGGCCTTACTTGGAGGTAGAGGGTTAAAAAAGACATTGTCAAAAACACATTCTATTTCAGAAAACTACCCTCAATTAAACTTACTCATTAGCACACAGTTAATATATTTCTTTTATATATTACCATTATCTGTGTGTCCTTTATCTTCATAATATCCAATGAGCACATAAGAGCATGGGTTTAAAAGTATATTTTATGGTCATAATGCAATATAGCAAAACTACCTTACATCTTCACAATCTTCTTACCTATACATGGTCCTGAGATAATCAATGGCTGTCAACTAAGTTGAATTCCTTGTCTTACTAGCACAAAATTCAGTCAAATATTTACTGAGTGCCTACTCTACTACTCCCCCAAAGACAGATCAGTATGTGACAGAGATGAATCACAGACATTTCCAAAAACATCTTTTTTAATACACTATGATTGAATTTAAATATTTCATTATAGTTCCCAGATTTACATTACAAAGGGGCTGAATATTTTACTCATTCAACTATTGTCCAAAAGCATAAAATCCAAATAACTGCCCATTCGAAAAATATGGAAATATCAAGAAGTTTTTATTGGCTCAGTGCCTGTACCTCAGCAGATAGGGTGCCAGCCACATACACCAGGGCTGTCAGGAGCGAACCTGGCCCGGGCCTGCCAAACAACAATGACAAATACATCAACAACAAAAAAAATAGCTGGGCGTTGTGGCGGGCATCTGTTGTCCCAGCTACTTGGGAGGCTGAGGCAAGAGAATCGCTTAAGCCCAAGAATTTGAGGTTGCTGTGAGCTATGATGCCCCTACACTCTACTGAGGGTGACATAGTGAGACTCTCTCAAAAAAAGAGAAATTTTTACTGATACTATACTTTATTTTTTTACTTTTGTTTATTGTTGGGGATTCATAAATTTACTTGTTGTAGAGTGTTTTTATTTTTTATTTATTTATTTTTTAGAGACAGAGTATTTGGGACCACAGGCACCCACCACAACATCTGGCTATTTTTTGTTGCAGTTTGGCCAGGGTCAGGTTTGAACCCACCACCCTTGGTATATGGGGCTGGCGCCCTACTCACTGAGCTACAGGCACCACTCTGTTGTAGAGTGTTTTGACTTTGGAAGTACAAAAAGGCAACTAAATGAAAACCAACAGAAAGACGACTCAAGATTAACTTGATCTGTTTCTATTAAAAATAACAAATTTTTTTTTTAAATTTAGAGACAGAGTCTCACTTTATTGCCCTCAGTAGAGTGCTATGGCATCACAGCTCACAGCAACCTCCAACTCCTGGGCTTAAGCGATTCTTTTGCCTCAGCCTCACAAGTATTAATAGCTGGGACTACAGGTGCCCACCACAACGCCTGGCTATTTTTTGTTGCAGTTTGGCTGGGGCCAGGTTTGAGCCCACCACCCTAGGTATATGGGACCGGCGCGGCTACCCACTGAGCCACAGGTGCTGCCCACAAAAATTTTTTTTTTAATTCAGCATTTTAAGTGCTTCATTATTTGGTTTAATTACTCACAAAAATCCTGAAAGTATTGTTCTTTTTAACTAAATATCTTTATAGAAGTATAAAGTTTTCACAGATGAGAAACCAAGATAGGAGGTTCTTGTAATAAGAGTTCAAGGGGCTGGGAGGCCAACTTGAGAAGATTGCTTCAGCTCAAGAGTTTAAGACCACCCTGAGCAAGAGTGAGACTCCATCTCCTACTAGAAATAGAAAAAGTTAGCCAGGTGTTATGATGGGTATCTGTAGTCCCAATAACTAGGTAGGCTGAGGCAGGAAGATTGCTTGAGCCCAGGAGTTTGAGGTTGCTATGAGCTAGGCTAATGCCAGGGCACTCTAGCCGGAAGCAAGTGAGTGAGACTCAGACTCAAAAAAATTACAAGGGTGACCAGTGTGGTTGCTCATTCCCATAATCCCAGCGTTCTGGGCAGCTACAGTGGGGGGATTACTTAAGGTCAGGAGTTCAAGACCACCCTGAACAACACAGCAAGACCTCATCTCAACAAAAATTAAAAAAAAATAAAAATTAGCCAGGAGTGTGATGCTGTGTGCCAGACACAATAGGGAGGCTAAGGCAGGAAGATCCTTTGAGCCTAGGAGTTCAAGACCATAGCAATCTATAATGATGCCATTGCACTCTAGCCTAAACAACAAAGCAAGACTCCATCTCACTCTCACACACACACACACACACACACACACACACACAGACAGAGAAGGATAAGAGAAATGCTGAATCTTCTTTTTAAAAAAAAAAAAAAAAAAGCAACAGACATTTATTTTCTCACAGATCTGGAGGCTGGAAGTCTGAGACGGAGGGCCTATCAGCACCAGTTCTGGTGAGGCTGCTCTTCCTGGCTGGTGCACAGCACCTGTGTGTTAAGCTTCTCCCATGGCCTTTTCTCTTGAATCTTCTTTTAACAAATTTTTGAGCATGGTATTTTAAGAGCACTTATTTATATGTTAATTTAAGTGTTAAGTCAATGCCTCTGAAATCTGTTTAGGTATCAAAATCACAAATAGAACTGCTTTGACAGTGGACACCTGTGAATTTTTCAAAATACACCCATGTGATTCTGATGGGAAGTTAGAGGCAAGAACCAGTGTTCTAATAATCATTATTGGTTAGATCAGTATTAAATCCACTACCTAGTGACCCTTTGCTAGCCATGATTAAATGATCAAATCTACCATATTCTTTTCTTTTTTATATAGTCTGGGTTTTTCTCTAATTCAGGCTGGCCTTCCCTTTATAAAAATTAGTAAAATTGTTAAATTTTTATTGCTAAAAAATTAGAATGGAAAAACAAAATATTCACAACCGTTACTTTTCTTTCTTTCTTTTTTTTTTGTAGAGACAGAGTCTCACTTTACCACCCTCGGTGGAGGGCCATGACGTCACAGCTCACAGCAACCTCCAGCTCTTGGGCTTCTGCGATTCTCCTGCCTCAGCCTCCTGAGCAGCTGGGACCACAGGCGCCCGCCACAACACCCGGCTATTTTTTAGTTGCAGTTCGGCCGGGGCTGGGTTTGAACCTGCCACCCTCGGTATATGGGGCCAGCGCCCTACTCACTGAGCCACAGGCGCCGCCCCACAACCGTTACTTTTCTATGAATGCATTTGATAAACTTGAATTTCTTTCTTTTAAAGAAAAATTACAGACCCCCAAATATGACTTAATTATTTTCATTATAATGAAATCTAATGAATATTCTCACAAAACTCAATAAATTCATTATTCTTACAATTCCACATAACTATTAAAGAACAATAAATTATACAAGTAGATACAAAAAAAATTACAAAACCAATTAAAAATAACAACCTTAATATGCTGGATAAGTTATCTTAATGAAAATTATATATTTTTTACTTTTTAAAAACCTTTTTTTTTTTTGCAGTTTTTGGCCGGGGCTGGGTTTGAACCCACCACCTCCAGCATATGGGGCAGGTGCCCTACTCCGTTGAGCCACAGGTGCCGCCCTACTTTTTAAAAATTTTTCTAATTTAAAAAACTTTAAAAAAAATGTTCATACTATTACGGGTTCTTAATAAATGAAGATTAAATGGCCATTCATAATTATGATCCTAAGCGCTACAACAAGTTCACTGGAGCCTCCAGGTGCCATTCAATTCTCCCATCATCTTTCCCTATTTCAGTGGCTCTTAACATAGCAGTTGTTCCCTGACTCATTTCTCCCAGTCTCAATTCCCAGTTGTTCCGAATTCAGCTTATTTTTATTATTTTGCCCCGGCTCATCTCTTAGCTGCTTCTAATGTAGAATCACTTAGGGCCTCTAACATCTCAACACATTGTTTAGCAGCAGTAATTCATGACCAGTCAGCAATGAGCTAAACTGTGGACTGAAAGCACTGGTGACACCTCCCCCCCAACTACTAATGAGAATATCTATCTGCAGTCTGTCTACGCAAGACCTCCCTGGGATTCTGACACACTGCAGTTTGAGACCACGACAGCAAAATCTTTACTAAGCTGCTGCACTGCGTCATCCTCCTCCTCTCCCGGCTCTAATGCGTTATTTCCAGGGTAGGTTCCTTTGTTCTCGCCTTATTCTCCTCAGTACTACTACTTGGGCCCAAACCAACATAGAAAAACACAAATGCCAGCAGACACCCTGTGGCTCTATAAAGATGATCCTCCCCCATGAGCCAAAATAGCCTTATTGTTAATTTCAGAATCCTAAAACACAAAGCTAAAATATTTTTGTCTTAAAGAAAACTTGAAGACTCCTGAAAATTCATTCAAGGAACCCTAAGGGTCTATAGGTTTAGTTAGATAATTATTGCAAAATATAGAGAAACCATTTCTGAAACAGTGTGATACGCTGGTAAGAAACTAGAAAATCAAAAACCTTCTTTTAGTGCCTGGATTTTTACTTTGTGACCACACAAAAGTAAATGATACACATAAAACGAGGAAACTGGACTAGGTTTTTAGCCAAGCTGAAGTAGCAGAATCACCTGAGAGGTTTTTACAAACTTCTTATGCCCACTTGATTACTTAAAAGTCCGTCCTCCTCTAGAACTCTGAATTCTGTATTAGCAAGTTCATGACAAAAAAATCAACTAGAAAGGATTTTTTCTTTATGTTACAAAGAGAATGTTAAAAGTAGGGAGACTGTTAATTTTTCCAATTTAAATTTTATATTCATCGATAATGTTAATATTCTTAAATTATCCCATAGACTGTGTGCAGGCTAAAAAAACATACCCTGGTATAATATAACATCTTTAAATAGTTTACCTTGTAAAGCTTAAAGAAAAAGTTTTTTTTTTTTTCTGTAGTGGACACAAGAACTAACAAAACTTAACTTACTGAGTGGCGCCTGTGGCTCAAGGAGTAGGGTGCTGGCCCCATATACCAGGGGTGGCAGGTTCAAACCCGGCCCTGGACAAAACTGCAAAAAACAAACACACAAACAAAAAAAACAAACTTAACTTACCATATAATCCATGTGCTGAGACTAATTACTATACAGTGGGGCTCTGTCCTGGAACTCCTTGAGTGCTTCAGTGAATGTTGGCTTTCTGAGCTTTCACCACATCCCTGAAGATGAACAGAATGCTATTTGTATGAATCATACATTTCTTTTAAATTAATCAAAACTTAAATCTATACTCAAATTTATATTGAAAAAATTGTTTTGTTTTAAATTTCAAACAAGAGGGGAAAGTTTCATAAAGCAATAAAGATTCTCATTAAATTTAATTTCTTGCAAAGAGGATAACTTGGTTTTTGATATATAATATTTACCTAAAACAATCGTGAGCAGAGTTAACTTCCCTGTGATTTAAAAATGCATATACTCTCTGTCTGGAGCACTATGGGGACACTAAGCATCCCAGCAGGCCAGTGTCCACCCCTAAACACTCATGCCCAATCCAGTAGACATCTCCAGCTCAAACCCACTGAGAACTAGTGAGGCACAGACCAATCACAGTGATTTCCCTCACTAGGTAAGTGATGAAACGAGATACAACTCTGGTTAATGTGACATGAAGGGAAGCCTGCTGAATATTTCTGGGGAAGTTTTATATATTTTTAAAAAAGAACACAGACTTCTGGCTTAGCCCCTGTAGCACAATGGTTATGGCACCATCCACATGCACTGAGGCTGGTGGGTTCAAATTCAGTTGGTGTCAGCTAAACAACAACAACGAATGCAACAAAAAATAGCCAGGTATTGCGGCGAGCACTTGTAGTCCCAGCTACTTAGGAGGCTGAGGCAAGAGAATTGCTTAAGCCCAAGAGTTGGAGGTTGCTATGAGCTGTGACACCACAGAGCTCTATGGAGGGCAACATAGTGAAATTGTCTCAAAAAAAAACCAAAACAAACAAACAAACAAAAAAAAACACAGACTCCCTTATGGCCTTTGGGAATTGCTGCATTAAACATATGCCTGAAGCATCTTTGGCTATCTTGAAACTATGAAGTTGAGAAAAGCATAGCAGAAAAACAAAATAAGCCTAAATTAAATGCTCTTTCCATTAAATTAACTAATCCCGAAGTGGCCTTACTTCTGGACTTTCTGTATGAGGTAGCAAAAATTCCTCTATTTTAAAAAAAAGTACATACTTTTAATTTTATTAGAAAACCCCTTTATTTCAGATCTCGAGAACTTCTAAACTTTTATAAATTATTTTGAACAAAAGGAAAACAATCCTTTTTGAGAGAGAAAAAAAAATCTAAAAAGTTGAATCCCTTTCTTGCGTAAATACAAAAAGTTAAGACAGGTCCAGGCTTGGGAACTACTGCCCAAGTGGATTGGATTTCCTTTCGGAGCATTTAAAAACCATCATTACTTTCTGAATACAACATGTCTTTTACTTTACCTTGACAAACAAACATTTCTAAGTTCCCTCCTGGATAGTTTGTATCTAAATACAGAATACATTTTGTCTTTTTTTTTGTTGCAGTTTGGCCGGGGCTGGGTTTGAACCCGCCACCCTCAGTATATGAGGCCGGTGCCCTACTCACTGAGCCACAGGCGCCACCCAGAATACATTTTATCTTAAGACCTATGCATTAGTCCAACTTACAGTAAGCACCTAAGAGAAATACTTAAAATAAATTCACATGAAAATAACACTTTTCTTACCTGGAAGCCACATTTAAGGCACAACCAAATATCAGAAGGAAGCACTGGCTGTCCATCATAGAACCTTCTTTCTTTTAAACACTCTGAGCAAACGGACCACACATTCTCAGCCACTGCTCTCTTCACATGGTTCACGCCGACAGCATGACTTACGTGTTGGCAAGTTAAACCTAAAGAATAAGATACAATAAAATCTGAAAATTTTCTTAGTTGAACCAAAGTGCTACCATCAGTAAGCCAAAGTCAGTGGTATTAAAAATGCTGTTAACTAAAAAGCACAGACATTCCAAAGACAAAATAACTCAAAAAGGATACACGCTACACGATTCCATTTACAGAACATTCATGAAATGACACACAGTGGAAGAACAGGTTAGTGGTTGTCAGGGAGCAGAGGGAACAGGTGAGTGGTCGGGAGCAGAGGGTGTGGCTGTAAATGGGCATTGTACAGTCAAGAATCTCGATTATGGTGGTTACACGTATAAAGCTATTCATGTACTGAAACTGCATACAGCTACACACACGCAGTCACTCGCTCACACAAGTGCATGCTTATCTGGTGAAACCTAAAGAAACTCTGAGCACCATACCAATATTAGTTTCCTTACTTTGATATTATATTATAACAATGCAAGACATCAATATTAGAAGAGGCTAGGAAAAGGTGAATGGAACCCCTTTGGATTTCTTTGCACCTTCTTGTGAATCTATAATCACTCAAAAATTTAAATTAAGCCTTGGCAACACAGCAAGACACTGCCTCTAAAAAGATAACAAAAATTAGCAGGGCCTGGTGGTGTGAGCCTGTAGTCTCAGCTACTCAGCAGGCTGAGGTAGGAGGATCACTTGGGTTCAAGGCTTCAGTGAGCTATGATTCTGCCACTGCACTCCAGGCTGGGTGACAGAGCAAAACCCCAATCTCTAAAAAAACTAAAGATGTAAGAAATAAGTAAAATTAAGATTATATATGTATAAAACAGTTATTATGTGCCTGGCATATTGAATGTATTCTATTTCCCTTAAGATGCACATGTAAAATATTTTTACATAGACTAGCTCTGTTATGATGCTATTTTAATTATTATTGAGAAAAAGGAAAAAAAGAAGCAAACAATGGTATAATTTATAGGAGTAAGAAGTCTCAGAATTCTCCTTAAGGAATATCCCCCCGCCAAAAAAAAAATAAAGACTATCCCCAAACCTGAGTTACAAATTATTATTTTATTTTATTTTATTTTTTAGAGACAGAGTCTCACTTTATTGCCCTCAGTAGAGTGTTGTGGCGTTACAGCTCACAGCAACCTCCAGCTCTTGGGCATAAGCGATTCTCTTGTCTCAGCCTCCCAAGTAGCTGGGACTACAGGCGCCCGCCACAATGCCAGGCTATTTTTTTGTTGCAGTTTGGCTGGGGCCAGTTTTGAACCCACCACCCTAGGTATATGGGGCTGGCACCCTACTCACTGAGCCACAGGTGCTGCCCTGAGTAACAAATTATTTTGACTAGTCCTTAATCATCCTTTATAACAGCTTCTCACTGTATGATTGTGTAGAGACAAACTGTCAAAACAGAGCAAATATGGTTTTAATTTTTTTTTTTCTTAGAGACAGAGTCTCACTTTATTGCCCTTGGTAGAGTGCTGTGGCTTCACAGTTCACAGCAACCTCCAGCTCTTGCGCATAAGAGATTCTCTTGCCTCAGCCTCCCTAGTATCTGGGACTATAGGTGCCTGCCACAATGCCGGGCTATTTTTTTGTTGCAGTTTGGCTGGGGCCGGGTTTGAACCTGCCACCCTCAGTATATGGGGCCAGCATTCCTACTCACTAAGCCACAGGCGCCACCCTGGTTTTAATTTTTCAAATAACTATTTCTCCCACACGAACAATTACACTTCCCTTTCTCCTAAATACCTGAACACTTTAATTTCTCCACTTCAGACATTCCAAACATTAAAATTACAACTACCTACTAACATCAAATAAAAAGGAAAAGGCTAATTCACGTTAAGAGGAAAACAAGAGTATGTACACTTCAGCTCCTTCTCCTTCCCTTTCTAAATGCAAAGCCTCTCTTTTAACCTACTAATTAACTAGAATGTGACTGCTGACAAGTTACTTATGGTGAAATATAATTTCAACAAAAAGAATATATACATGTGAATAAAATATAAAAGCTTCTAATTTTACATCAAGAGCAAGCTCTCAGAAGAGATATTGAAGGAGTTAATTCTGAAGTCCTGTTTGAGAGGCAAGGACTCACGGCAGAAAAGGCTGTTCAGGGAAAGACTGATAAATGCCCAACAAGTACAAGACCTAGAAATGTTATTGCTTTGTTTGAATTTTACATTGTAAAATTTTAAGGGGAAAAATCATTCCACATACTTTTCCTTATCAGTCTCTGGCTGGGGTTAAACTTAAAATTCTGATTCTACTATTCAGATTTTTCAAATTTCAATGTTCAGTCAATTCAAAGGTAAGTGAACTCAAGATAAAAAGGCTCTAAATTAAACCTATTAGCTTGTAAATGTCTCAATAATATATATTTTGTCTGTGTAAATAAAAAGGTTAGAGCTTTCTTACAATAGGTAACCAGTGTTTAAATAGCATTCACTACCTCTTGTGGTAGAAAATATATAAAAAATTAATAAGTAAATTTCTTCAGTTATCTACTATTTCTTTAATTGTAAAATTACTAAATGTCATCTGACAAATAGGCCCTCTAAAGATTCCTGAATAAAATACTAAAATGTATTGAAGTCTACAATTGTTTCATATTAAACAAATTAAAAACAATAATCAGGAGGCCGGCAAGGGTGCTCATGCCTGTAATTGCAGCACTCTGGGAGGCCAAGGTGGGTGGATCGCCTGAGCTCAGCAATTCAGCCTAAGCCTGAGCGAGACTGGTCTGGAATTGCTGATTATATTTCACCATAAGTAACCTGTCAGTAGTCACATTCTAGTTATGTCTAAAAATAGCCAGGTGTTGTTGTGGGCACTTGTAGTCCCAGCTACTCAGGAGACTGAGGCCACAGAATACCTTGAGTCTAAGAGTTTGAGGTTGCTGTGAGCTGTGACACCCCAGCACTCTACTGAGGGCGACAAAAGGAGACTATCTCAAAAACAAAACAAAACAATAATCAGAATTTCCATGTTTTCCACTTTGAATAAAAACAAAAACTTTAGAGGAAAGTCTTCCAATTTGAAAATGGTAACACTTCCCTCTTCTCCCAGAAATTATCCAAAGATAATAAGAAAAGGAAACAAAGACACAAAGATCATTTTCAGAGAAAAGCCCTAAGTCACAAATTAACTAAGTGGAAGTACACCCACTTCAAAGCAGCCGAGATGGAACCTGAGTGTACAAAGAAGAAAGCAGAGAATTTGCAGCCAGATTTCACACAGAACAGCATGTGCTTCCCGGACAGAAAACAAACCTAAATTGCTGTGCGAAAACTATAGTAGCAGGAGCTATGTCCAATTTTATGTTGAGAAGAAGCAAAAGAAAGGAATTTCTCACTTCCTATGAGAAAAATAAGCCAACCATATTTGTAGGGAACAGTCCTGTGTCTATGGCAATTGGGGAGAAGAGACACTTTAGATTGTGAAAAAAACAGGCCTGCATAATTCAGGGTTGCATTTTTTGGTAGGAAAAAAGTAAAGGCTAAAATAAACTCAAACTCAAAACTCCAGGTTGGTCTTAACGAGACCGGTTTTTACCCAAATAGTTTAAAATTCCTTAGTCCAAGATAAGTAACCTTACATTAAAGAACGATTAATCACCTTCTTGCCTCTAGCCTTGGGGCTCCCTGGCCCCTCCTAGAGCATCTTACTCCCGCTGTCCTGTTCAGGGTAGATGTGGGCATGCAGGTGGCAAAGGAGCCGCCTCCACCCCTCTGGCCCGTGTAGCACTCACAACCCCCAATTCCACTCTGGGGGTTCAGGAGGTGGATACTGTATATAAGTTTCCAAATCCTTTCTTTTCTATGCACCGTATTATTTAAGAGGGCAGGGTCCCAGGTGGGAACCCCCACACAATGCAGTATGTCACTATTTGAGGAGAAAAATGAGCAAAGAGAAATCAAAGTCACAAATTCTATAAGAAAAAGTAATGAAGAAACAGAAAAAACAAGTAGCATAGCAATCTCTGCCATGAATTAAGAACACAAAACAGAAGCAAGAGCTCTAGGACAAGATGGTAAAACAATAGGAAGTGACCGGCAAAGTTCAGGAAAGAAGTGGAACAAAAATAAATATAGAAAACCACAAAAATGAAGGCTAAAATAAAAATAATATAAGATGAAACAGACACTGCTGTAAATACAGTAAAGGATACAAATGAAAACAGCAAGCAGAATGAAAAGGAAATAAGAGTTTTAGAGGATTGGAGAAAAAACCATGGAAGGAAGACAAGTGACAATTAACAATTGACAAATGACAATTAACAAATGACAGTTAACATAAGAATAATCATATGAGCTGGGCCTGCTGGCTCACGCCTGTAATCCTAACACTCTGGGAGGCCGAGGTGGGTGAATTGCCTAAGCTCACAGGTTGGAAACCAGCCTGAGCCAGAGCAAGACCTCGTCTCTAAAAAATATCCAAGCATTGCGATGGGTGCTGTAGTCCCAGCTACTTGGGAAGCTGAGGCAAGAGAATTGCTTGAGCCCAAGAGTTTGAGGTTGCTGTGAGCTATCACACCACGACATTCTACCAAGGGCGACAAGTGAGGCTCTGTCTCAAAAAAAGAAGAAAGAAAGAAAGAAAAAAAAAAAGAAAGAAACTGCATGAACAGAATAGAACATGTGTAAAGATATATTTCAGACTTCCTTTGATACAGCAAACTAGCCATCCTAAAATGCTATACAAGTTAAAAATGCTTAAAAAATGGCAATAATGTATTTTAAGTATATTTTTAAATAGAGAACTAAGAAAGTGAGGAAAATCCTCAAGGCCAAAACCTAAGGAAAGAGGCTAAAGAGAAAAGTAAGCCATAAGCCAGCAGCTCCCAAGGGCCATCTGCCAAGCTTGGGTGCCCTGGAGACTTGGTTTTAATAGGACTCGAGAAAGAAACAAAATGAAAAAGATGCAATCTAAGTTACTTTCTAAACTAAACAAGATTCCAATAAGTACACCAACAGCAGTTTTTGAAACTAGACACTAAAACTTATACATAAAACAGTGAAAAGAAAGAGTAATAGATTTATTAATTTAAAACACAACAGTTATTCATTGGTATATGCAGAGACTGATTCCAGGATCTGAGTATCAAAATCTGCACATTAATAGACACTGAAGATTCAAAGAGGGGGATGGAATGGGGAAGGATGAAAAATTACCTTAAGGGTATCATGCACACCACTCAGGTGACGGATACACTAAAAGCCCAGACTGCACAACTATATAATATATAAATGTAACAGAATTCAACTTGTACCCTTGTATCTATTAAAATGTATAAAAATATTTTTAAGTCTCATACTTGGCCCTGGAGAACCTGCCTATAAGAAAAGTCCTTTCAGTAGGAAGTTTTTACATCTCTCAAATACTTACTCTATTTTTCATCTGCATTTGGTTGGGAAAAAATCCATGTAAAAGTGCACCTGCACAGTTCAAACCCGTGCTGTTAAAGGCTCACGTGCATTGCTATTTGGTATGCGGACATGGAGACACCATTTACCTGTAATGTCATCTGAAGAGTCTTCATCATGAGGTATAGTAGGCTTTTTGCTTCTTTTGGCTTTCTCAGGTAAAGCTTTGGTTGGATTTTTCACCCGCATCTGTTATTCACTGAAAAGGTTAAGAGGAAAAAAATGAATATGCCATCTTCAAAATTAAAGTCTTACATATTTTATTTAATGTCTGTCAAAACTAAAATGACTTAGATTTTAATTGGTCTAGTAATCAACGGAGGAAGAAAAGGAGAATATCAGCTGAAATCAATGACATCTTTATTAAGTCAATATACAAATGGTAGATTCTGTTTTGAGTTTTACCAACCACCCTGTTACAGACTAAATGGCTGTGTCCACCTCCAAAATACATATGTCGAAACCTAATTACCAATGTGGAGGTGGAACTTGGGGGAGGTAATTAGGTCCTGCATGTGGTCCCTCATGAATGGGATTAGTCTCTTACAAGAAGAGGCCAGAACACTAGTCTTGTATCTACACGAGGAAACAAGAAGACTGGCATCTACAAACTAGACACCAGGCCTGCTGGCACCTTGGTCTTGGACTTCCCAGCCTCCAGTCCTGTAAGAAAGAAATGTTTGTTGTTTAAGCCACTGGTCTATAATTTGTTATAGCAACCTGAACTAAGACATATCCACCTACCTCCTAAATATATGATGTCCCAGTGAATTAAAAAACTGGTTTGGTCAACAAAGTAAATGCTCCTGAAAAATGTGCTCCTCTTGCCCTTTCTTCCCTTCCCCACCAAGGAAATAGTAGGAACAAGAAGAGACACACTGGACTAGGGAAGGAAGCCATAAGCCAAACACAGTAAAGCCGTCCTACCTAGTGCTAGAATATTAAGAGAAAATAAATTTCTTTTTTTTTAATTTTTGGCTGGGGCTGGGTTTGAACTCCCCACCTCCAGCATATGGGGCCTGCGCCCTACTCCTTTGAGCCACAGGTGCCACCCTAAATTTCTACCTTTTTAAGTTACAGCATTTTTTTTTGTTTTTTTCCTCCAACTTTTTATTATAAAAAACTTCAAAGCAACAAAATTAAAAGAAATACAATGAACACCCATACACTATCTAGATTTCACACCCATACACTATCTAAATTTCAATGTTAAGCTGTCCTTAACATTGCAGTATTTGTTTTATCTAAATACCAATATGTGTGTACCCAGAGATGTGTGCTTATGTAAATATATATTTGTTTCTATTTCTGCTGAATTATTTCAGTAAGTTGCAGAGTTCATGACACTTCACCTCTAAATATACTTCAGAAGGTTTCTTCTAGATGTGTAATTACACTACATCATTATCACACCTAAGAAAATTAACAATAATTCTCTAATATATCCTATTATATTCTAATTTCCTTTGCTTTGTTTTGTTCTCTTTTTCTTTTTTTCTTTTCTTTTTTTGAGACACAGTCTGACTCTGTCACCCTAGGTAGAGTGCTGTGGTGTCATAGCTCACAAGTAACCTCAAACTCTTGTACTCAAGCGATCCTCTTGCCTCACTCTCCCATGCAGCTGCAACTATAGGTTCTTGCCACAACTCCCAACTAGGTTTTCTATTTTAAGTAGAGACGGGGACTGGCTCTTTTCAGACTGGTCTCAGACTCCTGAACTCCGGCCATCCACCTGGCTCAGCCTCCCAAAGAACTAGGATTACAGGTGTGAGCCACCTAGCCCAGCCCATATTCTAATTTCTTTAGTTGGCCCTAAAGTGAAAGCATCTTCAATAGCTGGTTTTTCAAATAAGATTCAATTTTTCTTCCTTCCTTCTTTCCCTTCTCTCTCTCCTTCCCCTCCCACCTTTCTTCCTTTCTTTTTTTAGACAGAGTCTTAAGTGGCCTCAGCCTAGCTCACAGCAACCTCAAACTCCTAGGCTCAAGTAATCCTCCTTCCTCGGCCTTCTGAGTAGCTGGGACTACAGATGCACACCGCCATGCCTGGCTAATTTTCCTATTTTTTAAGTAGAAGTGGAGGTCTTGCTTTGTTCAAGCTGGTCTCAGAACTTCTGACCTCAAGCTGTCCTCCCACTTCCATCTCCCAGAGTGCTAGGATTACAGGTGTGAGCCACTATGCCTGGCCCATAGAGAAAATTTGTGATGATTTTCCTGACGTGTTTAATATGCCTAACCAGAAAGAATCGTTAGGTACATTAACACACAATTTAGCAATCACTTATATGTACAGTTTTCCAATTTCCATTTAAGGCAAAAAGAGATAAAATTAAAGTCCAAATATTAGAGTTTCAAATACTTTCTATCATCAAAATTGTGTCTGGAGATCTCCAAGACATCCCCCACATTTGGAGAGTCCATAGGATTCACGGCAATTAGCATATATTAATAATTGTATTCGTGGCTAACCTTTATTACTGCAATGTACTCCAGATACACAGCTGGACCAAAATGGAAAAAGACACCATGGAGTCGGATACAATCACAAATAGGCTTCCTTATGCTGCATGTCTCCCAGGTGGGGTTGCAATGAGCACTCTTCCCCCAACAAGGAGAATGCAGCAACACATAAACAATGCTTCTGTGGTGCCCAATAATGCCCAGAATTTTCATGGAAGCTGGTAATTCTGGCATAAACTATGTAGTTCAACAGAAACTTCCCAAATCCAAGTTCCCAGATGCTAAACAAGGGCTATCCTTGCAAGCATCTCTCTCTAAGGATGGTAGTCTGGGGCTACGTTAACTCGTTTTCAGCATGTTTGGCCATTTTTCTCAAGCGGTTTTGCAAACATTAATCTTTAACACTTTTCAACTTCATCCCTTAACACCTATCTTCTCTCTAATGTAGGGTGTCCGACTAAGTTCTTTAAAAAGCTGTAAGCTGTTTTCAAACAAGCTGTGCAAACAAAAGCCCATATTCTCCCAAATCATCATCATAATCACCTTGCTTTTGTACTTTGGAGCAGTTATTTTAGGGGGTGGGGAGAAGAAGAAAGGGACAATCTCTTTTTAGATACCAAGCTACAAAAGATGAAGAGCACTTATAGCTTTGCAGATAATAAGCCACTTAATGCGCACAACCACCTTATGGCGCAGGTTACTGTTACTGTCCTTTTACATCTGAAACTGAGGCAGAAGGGCTAAGAGACTTGTGTGGGGAGGTCCCGGAGGCAGAGGGGCTCAGACACTTGTGTGGGGAGGTCCCGGAGGCAGAAGGGCTCAGGGACATGTGTGGGGAGGTCCCAGAGGCAGAGAGGCTCAGACACTTGTGTGGGGAGGTCGCGGAGGCAGAAGGGCTCAGACACTTGTGTGGGGAGGTCCCGGAGGCAGAAGGGCTCAGACACTTGTGTGGGGAGGGCCCGGAGGCAGAAGGGCTCAGGGACATGTGTGGGGAGGTCCCGGAGGCAGAGAGGCTCAGACACTTGTGTGGGGAGGTCCCGGAGGCAGAAGGGCTCAGGGACTTGCGTGGGGAGGGCCCAGAGGCAGAAGGGCTCAGGGACTTGCGTGGGGAGGTCCCGGAGGCAGAAGGGCTCAGACACTTGTGTGGGGAGGGCCCGGAGGCAGAAGGGCTCAGGGACTTGCGTGGGGAGGTCCCGGAGGCAGAGAGGCTCAGACACTTGTGTGGGGAGGGCCCAGAGGCAGAAGGGCTCAGGGACTTGCCTGGGGAGGTCCCGGAGGCAGAAGGGCTCAGACACTTGTGTGGGGAGCGCCCAGAGGCAGAAGGGCTCAGGGACTTGCGTGGGGAGGTCCCGGAGGCAGAGAGGCTCAGACACTTGTATGGGGAGGGCCCAGAGGCAGAAGGGCTCAGGGACTTGCCCGGGGAGGTCCCAGAGGCAGAGAGGCTCAGACACTTGTATGGGGAGGGCCCAGAGGCAGAAGGGCTCAGGGACTTGCCTGGGGAGGTCCCGGAGGCAGAAGGGCTCAGGGACATGTGTGGGAAGGTCCCGGAGGCAGAAGGGCTCAGACACTTGTGTGGGGAGGGCCCAGAGGAAGAAGGGCTCAGGGACTTGCCTGGGGAGGTCCCAGAGGCAGAAGGGCTCAGACACTTGTGTGGGGAGGGCCCAGAGGCAGAAGGGCTCATGGACTCGCGTGGGGAGGTCCCAGAGCCAGGGAGTGGAGGATGCGGATGTGGACCCAGGCGGTCCGACTCCAGAGCTCCTGATACACGATGGTGCCTGAGAACCGTGGTTAGACACTCTTCCTCTGATCACTAACACCTCAGGAACGTCAAGAGAAAATGCACTGGGACCAGAGTGCGGACGGAAGGGTGTCGCCGTCGCGCGCCCGGGTCACCGCCAGGCTGGACTCGGGCCCTCCCCGGCAGCTCCTCCCGCAGCCGCCGGTACAGGAGCCCGCAGGGCTGCGCTCACACTGCCCTCGGCCACCGCCTGGCGCCCCCCCGGGATCACGACGGCGAGAGGGAGTAGGGGGCCCCTCTCGCAGCCTTGCCCACCCACAAGGGGCTCAGGGTCGCCCGAAGCGAAGATCTGGACCTCCAGCCGGCACAACACCGTGCGCCCCACTCACCCCGCCCGGCCAGGCAGCCGCGTCAAGGTCCCGGAGAGACTGCGCCTGCGCGGCCGTCCCCGGAGCAGGCGGGGGCGGGGCGTGCGGTGACGGCCAGGCGGCCGGGGCGGCATCCAGTGTCCAGCGCGCGCAGGGGGCGGGGCGGCTCGCCGGGCGCCTGCTTCCTGGGAGCAGCTGTCTGCTCCCAGTTTGTCTGTCCGGAGTGGGCAACTCGGATCGTCCGGCTTAAGTGCCACTTGTTGCTGGGCGCCGTCTAGGACAGCCTCCGATCTCCTCCCGTCACCCTCCTTTGAACTCTAAAATCACATCTGACATACATCCTATATTATCTTTCTTTAAAAAAAAAATTACTGTCATATTACTTGTGACTCTTCTGAACTCGACAGTACATTTCTTGACCTACATCGGTACCTCTTCAAAGCTCGATTATCTATTAAAGTGTTTGTGTATTGCAGGTTTAGTAAAAGGAGTTGGCTTGAAGGTAGTTTGAATCATAGGTACTGCAAACGTCAACTCTGCTTATAGACAGGCTCTGAAGTGTCCTAATCTTTCGTAACTCTTCAGCCAAGGGGCAAGTGTGTCCTTATGGATGAAAGTGTTGGATTAGGTTAGTTAAATTTTTTTAGAAATCTGATTTTACTTTAAAAGTTCTTAATTCTAAAATAAAAAAAGACATTAAAAGTTCTCAATTATTTTCTCACATTATTTCTATGTGGTGAACTTGGCAATGGAGGCTGCTGTTGTTTATATTTATAGGAATCATTCATTTAGCAAATATAATTGTGTACACTGCTAGGTAGGGGCATACATGATAATCTCTTGTGGCCCGAAACAAAAGGGGAAATTTTTTTCCCTAGGTAAAAAAATATTCTTCAAATAAGAATAGATTGTGTTGTGGTCTAACTTTGAAGTTGAAGTTGTCTACTTCATAAATCAAAAGATTTCAGATATTTTAACATTAGATTTGACATAGAATGTAGAAGGCAGAAAAAAGCAAACTTGAGCAAATCTAAATAATTTGTACCCTAACTTGTGTTGTAGTAAAAGGGATTTTTAAAAATGTACCATATTTTGGAAACCAGAATACTGTAAAAAAAAGGGGGGGGAGGGATTGAATTTCAATATGGAAATTTATATTCTTTTCCCCACAAAAAGAAATTTTAAAATTATCCAAACCGCATACAATACTTAAATTTTTCTCAGAAAAGACAGATTTCAAAGCTGTCTTTATTTTCAGCGGATTACCCTTAGCATGATCAAAATCTCCAGAGATTGCGATCTCCATTTCAAAACTTAGCCTGAACTAGGGAACATTATCTAACACTAAGTTTTGTTTGTTTTGTTTTGTTTGAGACAGTCACCTCAGAAGAGTGCAATGGCGTGATCATAGTTCACTGCAACCTCAGATTCCTGGGCTCAAGCAATCTTCCTGCCTCAGCCTCTGGAGTAGCTGTGACTATGGGCAAGTGCCATTACACCTGGCTGACTTTCTCCTTTTCAGTAGAGACCTGATGTCACCATTGTTCAGGCTTGTTCTACCTCCTAACCTGAAGAGATCCTCCCATCTCAGTCTCCCAAAATACTAAGATTATAGGGGTGACCCACCACCCTCCACCTAACACTAGGTTATTATTTCTGATGTTCTTCAAATTATCTTTTCACTTAATTGAAAGTAACATTTACTAATTTGATCAATTCTTCAAAGGAAGGAACTCATTTTTAAATGTCACCCAGTAAGTATATTTTTAGTGCTATTATAATGACATTATGACACAACATCTACAGATTCAATTAAGATCAGTATTTTTCAAATAATGCTAAACATCTTACTTTTACCATCATAGTTCTGCCTAGAAATGTGCGGAATACTTTGCTAAACTGCAGGTTACAGCTGTACCTCTTAAATTCCTATCAACTGTGATTTTTAAAGATTTTACACTTTTTTTTTTTTTTTTTGAGACAGTGCCTCAAGCTGTCACCTTGGGCAGAGTGTTATGGGTGTCACAGCTCACAGCAACCTCAAACTCTTGGGCTTTAAGCGATTCTCTTGCCTCAGCCTCCCACGTGGCTGGGACTACAGGCGCCCACCACAACACCTGGCTATTTTGTTGTTGTTGTTGTCATTGTTTTAGCTGGCCCAGCAAGGTTTGAACCCGGCAGCCTCCCAGCCTCCGTGTATGTGGCCGGCACCCTACCCACTGAGCTACTGGCGACGCCAAGGTTTTACACTCTTTATTATAAATGTAATGCATGCTAGTTTGTGTATAAATTCCTAATTTTCCCCTCCTCGTACTCCCATTTCCTTCTAAGGTAACATTTCCTCTCCCCTGCTCTTTCTTATGTATAGTTTCAGGGGTTGTCTTTGCACATACAATATGCTTTTGTACCATATTCTTATGTAACTCTTTGCTAAAAGAGAACACAGACTAGATTGAAGTCCACATTTCATTCTATGATTTTATTTTTTTTTTTTTTTCACATGGCTGTATATGTTGGACAGATTTCCACATTAGCCTTATTCTCTTGGCTAGTTGCTTAGGACTCTAGTGAATGAATGTATCCTTTTTTAAAGTCAGTCTCATTATGTACATTATCTTCACCTACTTGTGCAAGTATTTTCAGTAAATAAACAATTAGCAGCGGAAACACTGAGTGAACAGATGTTTATTTAAAGTTTTGATAGAAAGTTTTTGAAACAAGTATCCCACCAAAGACCACACATTTCTTAATTCCTTGTTTTATTTGTCATATGAGGGTTTAAAATGGATTTTATAAGAAATAGGAAACATCCCAGGTTTCTTAAAAATCCGGTCCTTTCCAACATCCTTTCACTTTTACATAAGTTATAACAAAAATAAAATGATTTGTTAGGCTGAGAATTAATGATTCATATCAACTCTGCACTAGTAGGCCTTTCTCAGAAAAGTTAGATTATTTCTCCCCCTTTCATCCACATTAAATCTTACTATTAATAGCTCTCCCAGAAAGAATAACTTGGATTCTTGTACCCTAGGAGCAATGATCAAGAATCTTTTTAGACAAGATCTTTTTGCTCTAAGAACTCTTAAGTAAAATTTGTCACTGTGCTGTATATGGGAGGACATTTTTGTCTTTTTAGAAAAAAATCCTACAGAAATATGTTTCTTAAATAATAGTCATGAACTCTAGAAAAAAATTGTTTGGTAACATTTCTTTTATAAAAGCATAAATCTGATTAAATCTGATTCCTTTGATGCCAAGTACATTTCCATATCTTGTATTCATACTACCTGTGGTTTATGATACATGTTCAGATTAGGGACACCACAAAGAATGCCATGAATCTGCCGTATATGACAACATCTTAGTTCAAAATTATTCCCCCAAATAAATTACACAGAGACTATGGTTAAGGTCCAAATAATTTGGGAAAGCATAATTACAGATATGTCATTGGTACAGAAATCTGAAATGGTTTATTAATTATAAAATTACTGAAAATGAAATAATTTAAAAGTAAATGCTTGATGAAATTATTACTTTACGTACACTTTAATCAGACCATTAGAACTCATGCTTAATTAATGCTTAATTTTAAACTGTGACTCTATTTGTAGCTAATTATAGTTTTCATTATGCTTGGGTACCAAGTTGAGAATAAAATAAAAATAAGGTAAGGAGAAACTTTATGTGCTAGGCTGAATAATGCCCACCCTACCCCAAAGGTGTCCACACTCTAATCCCTGAAGACTATGAATGTGTTAGCTAGCGAAAAGGGACTTTGTAGATGTGATCACTTTAGCTATCTTGAGATAGGAAGATTATTTTGGATTATCTCAGTGGTGTGAAATCTTTATAAAAGAGGGGCAGGAGGCTCGGAGCCTGTAACTCAAGCCGCTAGAGCGCCAGCCACACACACCAGAGCTGGCCATTAGAACTCAGCCCGAGCCTGCTAAACAACAATGACAACTACAACCAAAAAATAGCCTGGCGTTGTGGCGGGCGCCTGTAGTCCCAGCTACTAGGGAGGCTGAGGCTAGAGACTCGTTTAAGCCCAAGAGTTTGAGGTTGCTGTGAGCTGTGACGCCATAGCACTCTACCTAGAGTGACAGCTTGAGATTCTGTCTCAAAAAAAAAAAAGAAAGAAAAGAAAAAGTGGGGCAGGAGAGTCAGAGGAATTGAAAATGTGACAAGAAAAGTAGGGGTCGGAGTCATAGAGGGACTTGAAGATGCTAAACTGCTGGCTTTGAAGGAGAAGGGGACTGACAAGCCAAGGAATGCCAGCTCCACTGCAAGATGGGAAAGGTAAGAACTTCTTCCCTGGCGCCATCCCACAGAACACAGGCGTGTCGATAATAAACTAGGTGTTTCAAGACAATAAATCTGGGGTAATGTGTTCCAAGAGCAATAGGAAACTAACACACAATATAAAATAGTTGGATTTAATCCTGACAAAGCTATATAACCAAATATCATCAGTTCGTGGTGATGAAAGTATGAGATTATTTTAACACTGACATCAGTTTGAGCCAGCTTTTAGAGTTAAGAACAATTAGAAAAGCATCCACGAAGTTTGCTTTAATTTAATCTCATGTATGAAAATCATGTTATAAAATAAATTGGAAACGTCAAAGTACTTTAAATGGTAGCTGGACCACATATTTTTCTTTCCATTTGTAAACTTGTCTCTCTTGAAAAATAATAATCAAAACCCAAAAAGCCCCCATAACCCTTAGTTTTCTCCCAGATGATTTTCAAGTAAGGCCGTCGGTATCCGCGTTTACGCCTTGCGGCACTGCCCCGTTTGGCCGGCGCCTGGCTGGAGGGCGCTCGAGAGCCCGGCGCGCCCGCCGGCCGCAGCCAGAAAGAGCCGGAGGAAGTGGTCAGCCCCGCAGCGGCCGGAGCGGGTCATGGTGCTGCCGCGGCTGCCGCACGGGACTGCGCTCAAGGTGGTCCTCGGGTCTGTGGAGACTGCACTCTGCGGTGAGCTGTAGTAGTCATTGGGAAAAAGGGAGAGCGCTTAACCTTGGACCCAGGCAAGGGATGGCGCTGGTGGAGGTGCTCGTTTCTGTAGCCTCAGTTCCAAGACAGACCCATTGCTCTTGGCACCCGGGGAGGTTAGCAGCCCCTTGCGGTTCTTGTTACTTAAGATCGCCGGCTGCGGAGACCTGACGTTGCTCTGGGGGGCGCACGGAGAGAGGTAAACATTGCTCCAGGGAACTCGTGAGGGAGGGCTTTATATTGGCAGTGATTATTCGTTGAGAGCAACGAGCAAGATGGCCAGCCCCTGCCACCCGCTAGAGAGCAGCGCTCATTGCTCCATGGAGCAGCCACCTGGACTTATAACTATGAGAGCTACGCAGGTACTTCCCCTACTTTTACATATGAGTAAATACCGGCAGAGAAGTGAAAATGGTGGAGGCCTTGGGTCTAGAACTCAGAGCAGGCCTCCAGTCCCTTCCTTTTGCTTCTATAGGCTTCCTCTCCTTCGTCTTCAGCTTCACCTGTGGATGCAGTTACACAGGCCCGGCACACGCAGCGCTATCGTCCCCCAACCTCATTCCACCTTAACTGTTGGTACCACCTCTGTAGTTTAAGATGTGCTTTTCCATGCAAATTTTCAACAATCATGTATCCAGCTACTACTTTGCCAGGTCTCCTGCTGGGGATGCAACCTCTGCAACTCAGGCCTTCACTGGGGTCGACAGACACAGATCAAAAGTCACCACGCACAGTCCTGTCCCGTGACACTACAATGGGAAGAACAACTGATTCTAGTTGAGTTGGGAGGAAAGATTAGAGAAATGTGCCTTTTTCACTTTAAAATTTGGGCTAGTATTACATAATTACATGCTCATTACTCTATTATAACAAACAAGAAAGCACAGCATTAGTCTCCTTTATACATTTCCCCCCCCCCATGCCTTTCTCCCAGGTATGGTTTGATACATATACTTCTAAACACCTTTCTATGAGTATACAGAAGTAGAAGTACACACACAAAATACTGCACATATATAAAAATGAGATCTGTGCACACTGTCCTGTAATTTTTTTCTCAGTTATTCTGAAGCTTTCCAGGGCAGCACAACACTTCTACCTGCTGCATATATTCCATAGCATGATTATATCACAGTTTAACTAGTCACCTACTGATGAACATTTTGGTTTCCAATTTTTTATTATAATCAATTGTTCAGTAATTATCATTGTGCTTGCCACTTTGTGTATTTGTACAAAAAATTTACTAGAATAAATACCTAGAAGTGAAATTGTTAGGTTAAATAAAGCACAGGTGACAAGAGACATTTAACTGGTACTTAAAGGTAAGAGTGTAACATGCAGGAATGAGGAAGAAAGATATTCTCTTCAGAAGGAACAGAGTGTATAGATCATGAAGAAAAGGGAAAAATAGATATGTATTGTATATACATAGGGTTATGCATATAGATATGGAAATAGGTATGCACTATATTTAAACAATTCTAAAAGGTTAAGCAATATTCCTGTTTCACAAATAAGGAACTAAGTTCCAAACAGTTTAAGTAAGTTGTCCAGGGACACAGAGATAAGTGGAAAAGCTAGGATTTGAACTTAGGTTTATGGTGCTCCAAAATCCCTCCTCTGTCCACTGTATTTTTGATGTAGCTAGAGGGTAGGTTAATTGGGGCAGAGGAGGAATGGGGTGCAGGAAAAGGTTTTGTAAACTATGTTGGTGGGGGGTTTGAAGGGCATTATAGAACATACTAAGGAGATTGGACTATGTCCTGTAATATATGGGGTGCTGTGAGTCCAGGTAAGGTTAGATTTACCAGTGTGGTAGCAGCAAAACTGGAGGTTATTCAAAGTTTTGGCTTAAAAGGTGAAAATCAGGTATGGTCAGTTGATGACTCTGTAGGGAAAACATAACTATCTTCAATCCAGTTACACAAGTTACTTGCTGTGATTATGTTTCCCAATGGCTAGGTGCCAGAATCTTGAGTTTAACAAAAACTTTAAAATTACCATATTTCTTCAGTTCCTAACTATGAGTAACAGTAATGAATGTGAATTCAGCCTGCTGGCTGTTTATATAATGGGAATCCACAAAACAACTACTTGGCTGAGAAATAGTTTGATTTAATCTTATATCCTGGGATTTCACAAAACAACTAGTTGGATGTAGAATAGTTTAATCTTATAAACAAAAATGAAACAGCTTTTCAAAATCTGAAGGGGAGAAACAAGTATTTTTATTTTTAAAATTATTTGTGGTAAATATATAATGTGCCATTTTAATAATTTTTTGATACACAATTCAATAGGATTAATTATATTCACATTGTTATATGACCATCACCACTTATTTCCACAATTTTTCATCTCAATCCAAACAGAAATTCTGTACCCATTGAGCAATAACTCCTAACCCTCCTTCCAATTCCTGGCAACCTTTAACCTACTTTCTGTCTCTATGAATTTGCCTATTCAAGGTATTTCATATAAATGTCATTATACAATATTTCTCCTTTGTATATGGCTTATTTCACTCAGCACAATGTTTTCAAGGTTCAGTGTGGTAGCATGTGTCAGAACTTCATTCCTTTTCATGGCTAATGTTCCATTGTAAATATATACCATATTTTGTTAATTCACTCATCTGTTGATGAACACTGGGTTGTTTCTACATTTTGGCTATTGTCAATCATTATTGCTAGGAGTGTTTGTGTACTGTTTTTCAATTCTTCTGATTATATATCTAGGCATAGAATTGCCTGGAAACCTGTATTTTTTTGTAGAGACAGAGTCTCTCTTTGTCGCTCTCGGTAGATTACCATCGCATCACCCAGCTCACAGTAACCTCCAGCTCCTGAGCTTAGGCGATTCTCTTGCTTCAGCCTCCTGAGTAGCTGGGACTACAGGCACCGGCCACAACACCGGCCAGGTTTGAACCTGCCACCCTTGGTATATGGGGCTGGTGACCTACTCACTGAGCCACAGGCACTGCCCTGGAAACCTGTATTTTTAAACGAGGGGTATTTGTCTATTTTTTGTCATTTTGCTATCAGTGAGAAAGATGAATATAGAAAAGTGTCTGAGTTTTATAAGAAGATATGGCCAGACACAGTGGCTCACGCCTGTAATCCTAACACTCTGGGAGGCCAAGCCAGGTGGACTGCCCTGAGCTCACAGGTTCCAGACCAGCCTGAGCAAGTGCAAGACTTCATCTCTAAAAATAGCTGGGCATTGTGGCAGGTGCCTGTAGTCCCAGCTACTTGGGAGGCTGAGGCAAGAGAATTGCTTTGACCCAAAGAGTTTGAGGTTGCTGTGAGCTATGGTGCCAGGGCACTTTACCAAGGTTGACAAAGTGAGACTCTGTCTCAAAAAAAAAAAAAAAAAAATAGAAGATATGCTGCTTTTTTTTGGTAACTTACTTTTGGCTTTGTTTGCTTAAATGAAACAGGTAGGCATTTCTTTTGCCCTACCAGCACTGTAAAAAAATTACCAAGACATGAAAAATATTGTAAACCCAGAAAGTCTGGGAACCTTAGGTTTATATACAGTGTCTTCCAACTAGCTTTTTTTTTTTTGTTTAATACTATATTTTAGACAACTTACATGAATAATACAAATTCCATTATATAAATGTACCACTTGTAATATAACTATCATTCCCTTATTCATATACTTCTAGCCTATTTCATTTTCCAGTATTACGAAGACATCTGCCTATGAACATCTGTACATCTGTATTAACTCAGACTAATACTCCTGTACTATAGATTCCTGAGATGAAATTGTGAGGTTAAAAAGGACATGCGCACTAGCCTGGGGCAACAGAGTGAGACTCTGTCTCAAACAAATAACAAAAAAGGGATATGCATACTTCAAATGTTATTATGAGTAAATTTTCCTTCAAAAGTTTATTAATATATAGCAAAGTATGAGAGTACTCATTCTTTCATCATTTTTTGAGGTTATCAATCCCTTTAGTTTTTACAAACCTGGCAACATCGAAAAAAATTATAACTTGCATTTCCTTAATTAGTAGTGAGATTGGGCACTTTTTCATTTTTTTTTTTTTTTTTTTTTTTTTTAATACAAGGTCTTGCCCTGTCGCCTGGCATCATAATAGCTCACTGCAGCCCCAAACTTCAGGGCTTCAGGAATCTTTCTCCTTCAGCCTCCCAAGCAGCTGGCACCACCATATCCATCCACCTAATTTTTCTATTCCTTTGTAGAAATGGAGTCTTACTCTTGCTCAGGCTAGTCTAGAACTCCTGGCCTTAAGTGATCTTCCCGCCTCCCAAAGTGTTAGCATTAATGGCTGTGACAGACCATGCTTGGGCCCCTGTTTTCATGTTTTATTGACCATTTGTATAATACTTCTCATTTCAATTCCCTGTTCATATGAGATATTTTGACCATTTTTCAATGGCGATTTTTGTCCTTTTCCTAGTTATTTATGTGAGCCTATTATATTTTTGTCTTTTTAATATTCTTTCTGTCTTCTACTTGGCTTTGAATTGTTCATTTTTCTTTTTCCATATAGATATGTAGCATTTTTATGAGGCCAAACTTTTGATTTCTGGTTTTTGTTATTTTTAGAATGACCTTCCTGTCTTAAGATTTAAATTATCCACTTACGTTTCCTGTGAGTACTTTCAAATATTACCTTTTAGATTTAAATTTGGAATTCATTTAGGCATGAGAAATGAAGCAACAGCCTGCTTAAAGTTTTCTCTTAACTAGTTGTCCTTTTTGAATAAACTACTTTTTGAATAAAATAATTTCCCTGTTAATTTGGAATGTCACTGTTAGCCAATACTGAATTCTTTTTTTGTTTTTTTGAGACAGAGTCTCAAGCTGTCACCCTGGGTAGAGTGCTATGGCGTCATAGCTCATAGCAACCTCAGACTCCTGGGCTTAAGTGATGCTCTTGCCTCAGCCTCCCAAGTAGCTGGGACTACAGGTGCCTGCCACAACACCCAGCTATTATTTATTTATTTATTTATTTGCAGTTTTTGACCGGGGCTGGGTTTGAACCTGCCACTTCCAGTATATGGGGTCAGCGCCCTAGTCCTTTGAGCCACAGGCACTGCCCTACTATTATTTATTTTTTGCAGTTGTCATTGTTGTTTTAGCTGGCCCAGGCCAGGTTTGAACCTGCCAGCTTCAGTGTTTATGACTGGCACCCTACCCACTGAGCTACAGGCACTACCTGAATTCTTATATAAGCATTTTAAGTCTCTTTCCAGACTTAGACCTTTAACTTTTCCTTTGTCAATTCTACACTACTTAAATCAATTTAAGTTGATAATATACTATTTAATACTTTAAACAAAATTCGAAACATAATCATATTATTAGGCTTTTATCAAAGTCATTTTGTTGTAAAATCTAATTTTTTTTTTTTTTTTTTTGCTATTTTATTTTTGAAATTCTTTGAGTACTCTTTTTAAATTTATTTTTTATTTTTTGAGACAGAGTCTTGTTCTGTCATCCTGGGTACAATGCAGTAGCATCTTCATAGCTCACTGCAACCTTATGCTCCTGGGCTCAAGTGATCCTCCTGCCTCAGCCTTCCAAGTAGCTGAGACTACAGCACATGTCACCACGCCTGCCTTATTTTTTCTATTTTTGGTAGACAGGCTCTTACTCTTGTTCAGGCTGTCCTCAAACTCCTGACCTCAGGGCATCCTCCTGTCTGGCCTCCCAGATTACTAGAATTACAGGCATGAGCCAGCATGCATGTCCTGATATTGACACTTTTTAAAGAGTCCCATATATTTTGTAAATTGTTTGTCTGTGGTCTTCTGATTAGACTCACGGCATGCATTTTTCTGTTCTTTATTTGCAAGAATACTAAAGAAGTGATGGTGTTCTTTTTCTTAGTTCACCGTATCAGGAGGAACATGTCATCAAAATGTCTTATTACTATTGAAGTCATCTTTAACTGGTTAAAGTAGTATTTGGAAGGTTTCTCCCTTTATAATTAGTATCTCATGGGGAGATATTATCTTATTTCTCATCGTCATGTTACCCAGCCCACTAAATGTATTCCTAGCAGTGGTTCTTGCCTGCAACAATTATTAGTGAGGTATTTGCCTCATGATTTTGTTTGCATTATTCTTTCTATATTTATTAGCTGGAATTCCAAATTAAGGAAGATAATCCCATCTCCCCATTTATTAATTTATTCGATTATACCTTTATATTAATATGGACCTAAAGATTTATTTTATTTTATGGACTATTATCAAATACCATATAATGTTACCAATTACAGTTGGCCCTTTCTATCTTTGGGTTACATATCTGCAGATTCCACAAACTGTGCATTAAAAATATTCAGAAATGGCTGGGAATAGTGGCTCACACCTGTAATCCCAGTGGGTAGATTCCTTGAGCTCGGGAGTTTGAGACCAGCATGAGCAAAAGAGAGACTGTCTGTACTAAAAATAGAAAAACTGAGGCAAGAGGATTGCTTGAACTCAAGGGTTGGAAGTTGCTGTGAGCTATGATGCAACAGCACTCTACCCAGGCTAATAGCTTGAGAGTCTATCTCAAAAAAAAAAAAAAAAAAAAAAGAAAAGAAAAGAAAAAAGAAAATATTCATGGAAAAAAACCCAAATTAACGATACAACAATAAAAATTTGTGCAAATTAAAAAAAAATCCAGTATAACAACTATTTATTTAGCATTTACATTATAATCAATTTAGAAATGATTTGAAGTATATAGGATTTAAAGTTATATGCAAATATTATACTTTTTTTTTTTTGAGACCAGAGCCTCAAACTGTCCCCCTGGGTGGAGTGCCGTGGCATCACAGCTCACAGCAACCTCCAACTCCTGGGCTCAAGCGAGTCTCCTACCTCTGCCTCCCAAATAGCTGGGACTACAGGCGCCCACTACAACACCCGGCTATTTTTTAGTTGCAGCCATCATTGTTGTTTGGCGGGCCTTGGATGGATTTGAACCCGCCAGCTCAGGTGTATGTGGCTGGCACCTTAGCCGCTTGAGCCACAGGTGCCGAGCCTACACCATTTTTTATAAGAGACTTAAGTATCCAGATTTTGATATCCTGGGGTTTCCTAGAACTAATCCCCCACAGATACCCAGGGATGACTATTTAAAAAAAACAAACAGGTGTAATCCCACCAATCCTCCTCTCTCTACCCCCCTCCCCCCTTCCCCCTCCCTTCCCTCCTGTTCCCCCTTCCCCCTATTCTTAGGTTGTAACTGGGTTATTGCTTTCATGTGGAAGCCCTAAATTAGTTTTGCAGTAGGGCTGAGTACATTGGGTACTTTTTCTTCCATTCTTGAGATACTTTACTAAGAAGAATATGTTCCAGCTCCATCCATGTTTCATGTAAACATGAAAGAGGTAAAGTCTCCATCTTTCTTTAAGGCTGCATAATATTCCATGGTGTACATATACCACAATTTAGTAAATGTGGAATGTAAATGTCTTGGCACAGTAACTAAGAAAATGCCAGGAAGGCTATGTTAACCATTGTGATGAAAATGTGTCAAACGGTCTATGAAGCTAGTGTATGATGCCCCATGATCATATCAATGTACACGGCTATGATTTAACAAAAAAAATAATAAATAAAATAAAATTCATTAACCTTGCAAAAGCACTTACCATCATCAGTCGATTAAAAACGTTGCTTACCACTTAAAAAAAAAAAAAAGTATACACATTTTAAAGACATAATGCTATTATATCCTTAATAAGTTACACATAATATAAAAACATTATAAACATGACTTCCATGTGCATTGGGAAACCAAAAAATTTGTGTGACTTACTTTATAGTGATACTTGCTTTATTGCAGTAGTCTGGAACCAAACCCACAATATCTCCAGGGTATGCCTGTGTATCTTTGTCTCTCTCAAATATCCTATTTTACTCTTTTCTTCATTAGAAAGGGGCACCAAATAAAAGTTGCCAGAAATTTATTGAGTGGTATTGTGAGAATGTCATTAAATATTTCTATAAGTTCCTTTTTAGAAAAGACAGAAAGTTCCATGTGTTCTAGGAAAATTTTGTTTTCATTGTTAAATTTAGAATTAAGTTGAAGCTAAACAATAAAGCAATTACAAAAGTCTTTTTTCTTCACAAACACAGAGTTTATTAATGATTTATATTTTTATAAAAAGAAAAAAAAAATTTTTTTTGAGACAATGTCTTGCTCTGTTGCCCAGGCTGGAGTACAATGGTGGAATCATGTGGCTCATTATATGTTACTGTCAAATCAGGTTGTATTGCCTGTTGCACAGAAAGAAGCTGATAACCTGAGACAGCAGGAGTTGTGGTGGGTTTTGGTAGAGAAAGAGTTTAATATCACCACAGGGTCCTGAATGAGGACATGGGAGGAATTTCTCAAATCTCTCTCCCTGAGAATGTTTGGACCAGGATTTTTAAAGATAGTTTGGCAGACAAAGTCCTAGTAAATTGGGTTTGCTGAATGTCTGTTGGGAAACAGACATTATCTTCTTGCACTGAGGGGTTCCCAGGTAGAGAGTTGTAGGACCTATTAAATCAGTTCCTAAGTATGCCCACTGATTTGGTTGGCTTTAGTCAATCCACCCAAATGAAGACTCTGGCAAATATCTCAAAGACAAGTCATAGGTTTTGCAATAATGATGTATCTATAGAATTGATTAGGGAAGTTACAAATTTTATGCCCATCCATTATCCAAGGTCTGACAAGTTCATGAACTTGTCACTGTATGCTTACATTGGCAGCACTGTACAGACAACTCAGTAAGGTTTCATAACCTTGGTATATCAATGTCTCATAGTTGTATTTATGTCAAAGGGTAATGGTGTCTTACTGAGTGGTGTTTGTTATTGTTGCATGTTTTTTGTGTCATTGTGAGAATGTTGGAGATTGAATTAGAGCAAAGAACAAACATTTGTAAATTTCTTGTTAAAATTGGCAAGAGTGGAAGTGAAATAAGGGACATGTTCGTCCAAGTTCATGGGAATAATGCCATGAAGAAAATATCAGCATGCAAATGGATTAAACGTTTTTCTAAGGGAGAGACAGTGTCACTGATGAAGACAGGTCAAGGTGGTCAGTAATGAGGAGAAGTGATGGAAACATTGCAGAAATTCATTGATTTGTGTGTCAAAACCATCAGCTGACTATAAGAAACACAGAGACCAAATAAACATCAATAGAAAAACAGGAAGATCTTAACTGAACATCTTGGCCAACAACTCATGGCTCTTGCTTCATGACTATGTACCAGCTCACACCGCACTGTCTGTATGGGAGTAAACAAATAACTGTATTGGAACACCTTCCCTACTCACCTTATCTAGCCCCCAGTGATTTTTCCCTTTACTTGAAGATAAAGAAAATATTGAAAGGAAGACATTTTGATGGTAGGATACATCTAGGTTGTAGCAAAGCAGGTACTAAATTCCAGCTCTTCTGTTTTCCAGTCATCTCTTCTTTTCACACCACAATATTAACTTCACTTTTATGTTGTTTAATCCTTACTCTGCATCTTGGTATAATGCCAAATAAGGCCAGAAGTATTGTTCCAATCATAGTAATTATTAAGGGGTGTTAGTGAACAGAACACAGCTTTCTCTAGGCTTTTGTTCCTTTTGCAGACAGATTTAAATTAATACCATTGTTTTTGGAGAAAGAGCAGATCCAGTTTCAGAGGGTAAAAAAGTTTTGACTTTAATGTTTCTTTGTTGACTAGTTTTTTTTTAAAAAAGAATTACATTGTTTTACTCAATAAATCCATTTCATAAACTGTGCTATATGAAGCTTAGGAATAGGTTTTCAAACTTTTATTGTATGCTCCCCAAGAGTGATTGTGAATGCCAGAGAGGGACAATGTTGTTTCTTGTAGGGTGGCATGGCTGCATATCTCATGTACTTGCCCTATTTCCTAAAATTGTCACCATTGGTTTAACTATCTGGGATCAAGTTGTTTATTATCATAAAATGAATAAATTTTGCCTAGGAAGGAATGCACAAAAATTATTATTGGAACTCTAATGGAATAAAAATAGAACAGACAGTCAGGGTGTGGTGGTTCATGCCTGTAATCCTAACACTCTGGGAGGCCAAGGCGGGTAGATTGCATGAGCTCACATGTTCAAGACCAGCCTGAGCAAGAGCAAGATCCCATCTCTAAAAATAGCCAGGCATTGTGGCAGCTGCCTGTGGTCTCAGCTACTTGGGAGACTGAGGCAAGAGGATCACTTGAGCTTAAGGGTTTAAGGTTGCTGTGAGCTGTGATGCCATGGCACTCTACCAAGGGCAACAAAATGAGACTGTCTTAAACAAAAAAATAGAGGGTGGCGCTTGTAGCTCAGTGGGTAGGGTGCCAGCCACATACACCAAGGTTGGTGGGTTCGAACCTGGCCTGGGCCTGCTAAACAGCAATGACAACTACAAAAAAAAAAAAAAAAAAAAAAAAGCCAGGCATTGTGGCAGGTGCCTGTAGTCCCAGCTACTAGGGAGGCTGAGGCAAGAGAATCTCTTAAGCTCAAGAGGTTGAGGTTGCTGTGAGCTGCAACGCCGCAGCACTCTACCAAGGGCAACATAATGAGACTGTGTCTCAAAAAGAAAAAGTAGAACACACAGATTGTTATTGTGAAGGGATATGGATAATAAAGAGAGAGCCAACAGAATGTGGAAAATTTTCAATAAGATAGGTAGGACAAGCCTGTCTCTGGTGATATGTCATAACTTAGAATCAATGACAGCCCGAAGACAGCTTGAAAATATTGGTCACAATCAGTGGATTTCTTGGAAACTTCAGTAGGATCTTGGAAATATGATTAACTTCTGAGAGGAAAACTAGTAAGAAACAATCTATGCTTATCAGACCCTGCTTGGAATTTCACCTTTAGAAAATTTGCAGACTCTTTCAAGGGAGAGAATAGGGAATAAAAATCAACATTAAATAAATATTTGAGCATTTATTATATGCCAGGTACTGTTCTTGACATTGAGATACATCAGTGAACAAAACAAAGATCCCTGTCCTTGTGGAACTTTCATTTTTACAAAGCTAGACAGACAATAAACCTAATACTTTTTTTTTTTTTTTTTTGAGACAGAGTCTCAAGCTATTGCTCTCAGTAGAGTACTGTGGCATCATAGCTCATAGCAACCTCCAACTCTTGGGCTCAAGCAATCCTCTTGCCTCAGTTTTTCTATTTTTAGTAGGGACAAGGGTCTTGTTTTTGCTCAGGCTGGCCTCAAACCCGCCTCAGCCTCCCAAAGTGTTAGGATACAGGCGTGAACCACTGCACCCGGCCTAATAAACATAATACTTAATATAGTTTGTTAGAAGGTGAAAAGTGGTAATGATAGAAAGAAAACGTAGACCAGGCAAAGGGAATCATGTTAGAAATATCAGGAGAAATGAAGGGATGTAAGATGATTAACTTAGAGAAAGAGAAGTTCAAATGATAATAGTAGATAGTAATTTTTCGAAAGGCAATCAGGTATGAAAGGATTTAGACTTACTTTGTGTGGCCCCATGATCATGACCAGTGGGTAAAATTCACAGGGACTGAGAAGTCAACTGAAACTGGAACAGTTCAAAGATATAATGTGTGCCTTCAGTTTTTTTTTTTTTTTTTTTTTTTTTTTTGTTTGTTTTTTTTAAGAGAGAACATCTCTCTCTCTTGCCCCGGCTGGACTCAAACTTCTGGGCTCAAGTGATCCTTCCATCTGGGCCTCCTGTGTAGCTGGGAATACATGTGCCTGGTTGGTAATAAGTTGTGGGTTTTTTTGTTTGTTTTTTTTTAATCACTGGTTGTGTTTCAGACAGAGGCTGTACATTTGTTTGTTTTTTTTTGTTTGTTTGTTTGTTTGTTTTTTCTTTTTATATATTTTTTAAAGTTTTATTTATTTATTTATTTATTTATTTATTTATTTGTGGGTTTTGGCCGGGGTTGGGTTTGAACCCGCCACCTCTGGCATATGGGACCGGCGCCCTACCCCTTTGAGCCACAGGCACTGCCCGGGACTGTATATTTGAAAAGGAGATTGACCTCAGGATTTATACTAAATGATCTTTAAGATCTCATCCAATCTCAGGACTCTGAGTATGTAATATTTTTTGGTTTTATTTGTTTTGAATTCGAAAGAAGCTGCTTATAGATAGATCAAAAGTTTGGAGAAATGAAGTAAAATGTGGGGGGAATGCTACATTGACAGCTCTAGTACTTTTCTGTGTAAACTTTCTGTGATTTTGCTTTTTCATCTCTAAAGTGAGGATGATAATACCTACCATTGTTGTAACTATTAAATGGGATGTGCTACTTGTTAACTACTTTATGCCTAGCATTCTTGGCCACAGTCAGTAGAAAGTGGCTATGTTAGGCGGATGTTGTGGCAGGCGCCTGTAGTCCCAGCTACTGGGGAGGCTGAGGCAAGAGAACTGCTTAAGCCCGAGAGTTTGAGGTGGCTGTGAGCTGTAACGCCACGGCAGGCTACCAAGGGTGACATAATGAGACTCTATCTCAAAAAAAAAAAGTGGCTATGTTAGTCATGATGAGCTAAGGTATGCCCTGGTGACAAACAGTACTCAAACCTAGGTGGCGCCTGTGGCTCAGTGAGTAGGGCACTGGCCCCATAATACCAAGGGTGGCTGGTTCAAACCCAGCCCCAGCCAAACAGCAACAAAAAAATAGGTGGGTATTGTGGCGGGTGCCTGTAGTCCCAGCTACTCGGAAAGCTGAGGCAAGAGAACTGACTAAGCCCAAGAGCTGTAGGTTGCCGTGAGCTGTGATGCCACAGCACTCTATGGAGGGCAACAAAGTGAGACTCTGTCTATAAAAAATAAAAAAATAAAAACTCAAGTTTCAATGACTTGTAACAACAATGATTTATTTCCTTTATTTTATTTAGACTTTTTTTTTTTTTTTTTAAATATAGATTCTCACTCAGTTGCCCTGGGTAGAGTGCTGTGGTGTCATAGCTCACAGCAACCTCTAACTCTTGGGCTCAAACAATCCTCTTCTCTCAGCCTCCCGAGTAGCTGGGACTACAGATGCTCACCACAACACCCGGCTTATTCTGAGTGTTTTGGAAAATGTTTCACTTTATTAAATAAGTTTTCCATAGTGGTTGTTTAATTTTGTACTCCCATTCACAACATATGAGCATTCCAGTTACTGCTCATATTCATCAACACTTGGTATTCCCAGTCTTTTAATTGTAGCCAACCTGGTGAAGGTGTAGTGGTGTCTTATTTTGGTTCTAAGTTGCATTTCCTAGATGAGTAATGATGTTGAACACCTTTTCATTTGTTTTTTGCCATTTCGATATCTTTTACAATGTATTTACTTAAACTGATTTCCTAGATTTTTAATTGGGTTATTGTCTCTTCTTTATGGATTAGTAGAAGTTCTCTGTATATTTTGTATATAAGTCCTGTAATAGATGTGTGTTGTGAATGCTTTCTGCTTGTCTGTGGCTTGTTTTTTCATCACTTTTTAAAAGGGTGTCTATTGATGAACTCATGGGATGACTCTTACTTATTGTCAAATTTTCACTGTACATTAGGTAATTTTTAAGTTACATTTTATAAATTCTAAGAGCTCATCTTTTTTTTTTTTTTTTGAGACAGAGTCTCACTCTGTTGCCCTGGGTAGAGTGCAGTGGCTTCGTAGCTCACAGCAATCTCAACCTCAGACTCCTGGGCTTAAGCAATCTTCTTGCTTAAGCCTTCTGAGTAGCTGCCACTATATGTGCCTGCCACCACACCTGGCCATTTTTTTTATTTTTAGGAGAGACAGGGTCTCGCTCTTGCTCAGGTTGGTCTTAAACTCTTGAGTGCAAAGGATCCTCCCCACTTGGCCTCTCAGAATGCTAGAATTACACCTTGAGCCACCATGCCCAGCTTAGGAGATCATCTTTGGCAGGGCTTTATTTTTGTGAGTTTTGTGTGATCTGGGTTGATGTTGTATCTTTCCAGGGAGGTTTGGTATTTGTTCTTATCAAATGCCTCCATGTAAGAATAATGTTTACTTAATTTTTTTAACTTGAAGTTTCTAAAAATTATGTGATTAGTGTAAATATGATCCTTAAACCCACCTGAGGATAGGCCTATGGTTGTAAATTCTTTCTTTTTTTATTATAGACAAAATCTCACTTTGTTGCCCTTGGTAGAGTGCCGTGGCATCATAGCTCACTTCAAACTCTTGGGCTCAAGTGATCCTCTTGCCTCAGCCTCCCACGTAGTTGGGACTATAGGCAACCACCACACAATACCCAGCTATATTTTAGAGACAGGGGTCTCACTTTTGCTCAGGCTGGTCTGGCACTCCTGAGCTCAATCAATCCACCTATCTTGGCCTCCCAGAGTACTAGGATTACAGGCATGAGCCACCACGCACAGCCTTATGGTTATAAACTCTTGAGGAAGACTTTTTTCATACACAACAAAGTGTACTGCCTTATTATTTCCCTGTGACAGTGAAAAAACTCTAATTCATTTTATCACTGAAGGTCCAAGTTTTTCTTGGGCATGTGAGTTCTATTTCTCTGCTTCATTTTCTCTCCCTATGTGTCTGTTGAAATACCAGGTCCTTGATTACTGAGGTAAGCAACCTCCTCTACTCCCACATCTGTAGGATCGGTTCATGTTTATCCTTTAGTTTTAGTTCTTTATTTTTAGTTGCTGAACTGCTGGGAGTAGGGGAATATATCTTTGACTTCTACTTTTTTAGGAGCTTAATATGTATTTAAAATAATATTTATGATATTTTATTTAGGAATTTTAAGTGTTTTGTAGCAGAGGGTTTTCAGAAAATCTAAACTGAAGTACTGCTGAAAACTGAATGCCAAACATTTCTGTACCCATCAAACTATTTCTTATCTCATTTTTTCACAATCCCTTGGAAGAAATATGTAATATTTTATATATTGTAATATTTCATACATATGGAAGAAATATGTAGTACAAACTCAAGGATTGCTTGAGGCCAGAATGAGATAGGTTCTGCAGATTTGTTCTTAAGTTGAATTTGTATGTAAGTAGGAATGGATACATTTACCTATTACTGTCAATAGCCTCCATTCGTAAGTACAAGTTGAACTTGGGTACTCCCTATAAAGATACGAGAGCCTCTCCAGGCAATACACTTACTTTTAGAATAAAAAGGAAAAACAGTGTAAAATAACTTTCCTCATTAAGATTCCACAATCCTTGAGGATTTTGTTAACATTTGGTTTTGCCTAATTTTACTCATATTCTTTTTCTTAGAAATGGGTATTATGGGGGTTCTAATGGCTTCTTGAACATCAGATAACTCTTAAAAGTAAAACTGTGATGGATTGAGGGTGAATGAGCCAAACAGAATTAACTTTCTCCTGAAATACATATGGGTTTAACACATATGAAATACATATTTCCCATGAAATATATGTGGGTTTATAAAGAGCAGAGAAGTTCTTCATAACTTAAAAAAATGTTTTAGCATAGAGTAATATTTGAGATACTTGAGAAATGTAAAGTGCTAGTGGATTGTACTGCCTCTGATTACAGCTTTCCTTTGAACCTCGGATGTCCCAGCCTGTTAATTTCAGCACTTTGGGTAAAGCAGGAGGATTGCTTGAGGCCAGAAGTTCTACACCAGCATAAGCAACATAGGCCTCTAAAAAAAAAAAGAAAACAAAACAAAAAATAGTCCCCCAACTAGGAGATGAAAATGTCTAGTATTCTTTCTAGCACATAGTAAACATTTAAGAAATTTAGCTTAATCTTGGTATCCAAATGTTTCAAACACCCCTAAATTTATTACTGTGAAAGAAACTTCTTTCACACCTGTCCTGAGGAGTTCAGAGTCTAGTAGAGGAGTTAATGTACAAACAAATAAAAGCAATAGAATGTGCAAGCTGGGTATGAATCTTAAAAGAGCCAGTCCCTCAAGATGAATCCTGAGTGGCTATCTGGGCCTAAATTCGAATTAGAGCCAAGTAGCCATTTGCTAACTAGAAGTCATATGTTTGAGTTTCTCAAAACCCACACATCAGCTTAACTCTGGGACTTTCAGAACTGCTTGTTCTTATTTAATACTGCCTGAACCAACAAATAAACTGTGACATATGTCAGCCAATCAGAATGCAGCAAATGTCAGCCAATAAGAGCTCAACAAATGTTAACCAATCAGAACTAAGGATATTGATATCCTTTATTTGCATAAGCAAAGTGAATGGAAACCTGAAAGACAAACCCTTTTTTGTTCTTTGAAATACCCAAACATTTGACATGAAAGGATGAGTCTCTCTGGTTTGCAAACTGTTCAGTGGAATAAAGTCTCTTCTCTCTAAATTCCTTCAAACTTTTGTGTACAAGAGTATGGTGCAGAGAAAATAACCGGTTAGTGTATTTTTCCTAAAGAATTCTAGAAAGACAGTACAGACGATGCTTAAGCTGAGTCCTAAGAGTTGTTTGACTGGCAGAGTATGGTGGGCAGAGGGGGCAGCATGTGTAAAGACTCAGAATTGCAATGAATTTGAGATACTAAAATATAGTATAGGAAAGGTGTACAGTGAGAGATGAGGCTAGAGGGTCAGGTAGAAGTCCAACTAAAGAGGGATTGGGCTTTATTTTGAGAGGTTAATATTGCGATCATTATCACAGCATCTCAGTTCTCACTTTATATAGATATGTTTTTAAATTGCCTTTATCAAGGTATAATTTATATACAATAAAATGAACCCATTTCAAGTGTATATCTTGGTGAGTTTGGTAAGTTTATACACCTGTGTAACCACCACCACTCAATTTATAGAATTTTTTCTTTTTCCTTTATTTTTAGTTAACACATAATAATAACATATACACAGGATTTCCCAAAATGTATACACATCTAAAGAAAGGACAAACTGTATTAAAATTGTAATACTCAACATATACCAACAAAAAAAGATGAATACAGGTCAAGTTTTACTTCTGCAATTACAAGAGGTTCTCAATATGGTTACTGTCAGCATTCTAACATTTCTGGTTACCCTGAACTACTGCTTGAGCAATATTGACCAAAGTCTCTGCTTGTATTACTGTACATACCATTTCAATTTCTTCCTGAAGTACCACCAGGGTGCTTGGTTTTCTACAGTAGACCACAGTCTTTAAGGTCCCCTGTATTCATACTTCCGTTGTTGTATTTCTACATCAGAATTTCAAATGCCATTTCAAAATGGTCTTGCACTCTTTTTTTTTTTTTTTTGAGATAGTCTCACTATGTTGCCCTTGGTAGAGTGCTATGGTGTCACAGCTCACAGCAATCTCAAACTCTTGGGCTTAAGTGATTCTCTTGCCTCAGCCTCCCAAGTAGCTGGGACTACAGGCACCTGCCACAATGCCTGGCTATTTTTTGTTGCAGTTGTCGTTGTTGTTTAGCTGGCCTGGGCTGGTTTTGAACCCACCAACTTTGGTGTATGTGGCTAGTGCTGTAACCACTGTGCTACGGGCACTGAGCCCACACTCCTTGAATGTACTTCCGCCATTTTCTTTGATTGTCCTGCCTGTCACCGGTGATGCTAGCATTCATTTGATTAATGTCATCTTAAAGCAATACCATACTACATGTTGCTACAATTCAATTCCACTTTCAGCTTTCCCTTCGAAAGTTTCCTTATGCTTCTTCTTAGTCTATCCTCCCCCCCCACACACACACAGGCCAACATTATAGATTTTTGTTATTATAAATTATATTTGTTTTTTCTAAAATTTCAATTAAATGGAATCATGTACTATACACTTTTATGTCTGGCTTCTCTCATCCCTGCATTATGTTTTTGAGGTTCACCTATGTTGTTGTATATAATAGTTTATTCTTTCTTATTGCTAAGTTTTCGTTAGATTTATATAATATACTTTAGTCAACTATCGATGGATGTTTGGGTAGTTTCCAGTTTCTGGCTATATAAAGCTGCTATGAATGCTTGTGTTCAAATCTTTGTCAGCATTCACTTTTGATAGGTAAAAACTGAAAGATGCATGTCAGAACACTCAAGACCACAGTGTAAAAAAGGCAATAATGTTTATTTTGACACCTATGTGCAAGTGGGCTAAGATCTAAAGGATGTTAGCAGTGTTAGAGAAGGAGGCAGATCTTTTTATAGCTGACTGAAGAGCAGCTAGCTTTACAGACAAGCCTTTCTTATCAGGGCACCAAGGACATGCAGCTTATTATTGGGACTTTCTTGGAGGGCTCTTCTTATCAGAGTGTCAGAAGTTTGCAGTGTCCGCATATTTCTCACGGGTTTGTAAATGGACCAGTGTAAGGATGTGAGGAGTCTGCAGCATGTCTCTCTTATCTGAGTTATGATCACTGATAACAGAGTCTCACAGAATGGCTTTTCAGTTCAAGATGGGGTTAGCTTGGCCAACCTAATAGCTTTAATATGTGCTGTAGCTAATAACCTTGTCTGGAAAGATCCTACCACCTAACCACCACTAGCCAAGGTGTGTGTGCGTGTGCGTGTGCGTGTGCGTGTGCGTGTGTGTGTGTGTGGTTGGGAGTGGAGGAAGGGCAACACAAAGAATTTGTCTCAAGACTCAGCAATTATGGTCCCTCATTCCTGTGGCAACACTAATTGGTCCAAGAAGCCAGTATTTGACCCAAGAAAGTTAGAGTCTTTTTGTAGAAGAAAGAAAAACTTTTTGCACTTGAGTTGCTAAAATGGGACTATATTAGCCTGGAGGTGCTACAACTTTCTTCTCTTGCTGCATAGAGGAAGCCCTTCTGCAGGAAGGGAGAATCAGATCAATGCATAGGGGCGGTGTCTGGCTCAATGGAGTAGAGCGCTGGCCCCATATGCCAGAGGTGGTGGGTTCAAACCCAGCCCTGGCCAAAAACTGCAAAATAAATAAATAAATAAACTTACCAAGTTGTTATATTTGTTAAAAAAAAAAAAAAAAAAAAAAAAAAGATCAATGCATAGGGGAAAATTGGGTGGGAGAGCGAAAGAGAATCTCTATTTCTTCCAGGAATTAGACTTACACCTGACAAGAACACCCACATTTAGGCAGAATTGGGAATCTGAAATAAACACAACGAAGAAGAAACTGGAAGCTAGAGGAGAAAAGACATAGTGGAAACAGCTGAAATTCATGAATCATATTTTCAATGTCCTGAGAAGAAACATTTAGTGTTCCAGAGTATGTGGTAAAAGACAGAAAGTAGCCAGAGGTAATGCTGGAAGCAGAAGTCAGATCATGAAGGACTTTAAATGCCATGTTAAGAAGTTTACATTTTATATTGTAGACGTTGGGAAGTTGTATCAGCCTGCTAGAGCTGCCACAACAAAGTACCACAGTTGTTTCTGGATTAAAAAAGAGAAATTTATTTTCTCACAATTCTGGAAGCTTAGAAGTTTGAGATCAAGGTGTTGGTAGGTTCAGTTTCTTCTGAGGCCTCTCTCTTTGCTGAGTAGATGGCCATGTTTTCCTCGTGTCTTTATGGTCTTCCTTCTGTATGTGTCTATGCCCCAATTTCCTCTTTTTATAAAGACACAATTCATACTGGATTAGGGCCCACCCTAAGTGCCTCATTTTTGATGATCTCTTTAAAGACCCTATCTCTAATTACAGACACATTCTGAGATACTAGGGGATAGGACTTCAACATTTGAATTTGGGGGAAACAATTCAGCCCATAAGAAGAGCCACTGAAGTATTTTAAGTAGGGAAGGGCATGAACAGATCTATACTTTAGAGCATTACTGGTATCTGTGTAGAGGATGGACTGAAGGAAGACAAGACCAGAGGCACGAAGGCTTGTTAGAGGCTTTTGGAATTATCCAAGCAAGGAATGAGAAGAGCTTGAATTAGCATCATACTCTCAGATTGCTACCTGATTAGAATATAAATCACCATTGGCTAGAGTGACTTATAACCAGTTGATGACTCTAGTCACTAGGACAAATTCTGTGATACAAGATGTTTGTGCACATTGGCTTTGAAGGAGGGGAGAAAGATAGGTGGAATGAGGCAATAATAAGTTCTGTGAAGGATTCTTTAACTACATTATGGCTTTATAATAAGGTTCTTGAGGTTTAGATCTTGTCCCTTTACTTGTCAGTCTTCCTATTCCTATTCTTGTTATGGAGATTTATTTTTGATAACATTAAAAAACACCCACAAGGGGTGGTACCTGTGGCTCAGTGAGTAGGGCGCCGGCCCCATATATTGGAGGTGGTGGGTTCAAACCCCAGCCCTAGCCAAAAACTGTAAAAAAAAAAAAAAGCACCCAAAAAATATGAAGTTGGGACCTACTTGGAGCCTTGGAGCCTTAGTTCTGGCAGTTATTAGGTGAATAACCTTAAGGAAGACATTTTATCTCTATTAACTTCAATTTCCTTATACATAAGATGAAGATAATAATATCTAGCTCACAAATTTGTTTAAAAGAATTAAATGAGAATATGAATGAAAATGAAAAGTATTTATTTTTTATAATTCTTTTTTGAAACAAAGTCTCACTCTGTTGCCCTGGACAGAGTGGCATGGCGTCATAGCTCATAGCAATCTCAAACTCTTGGGCTCAAGTGATCCTTTTACCTCAACCTCCTGAGTACCTGGGACTACAGGCATCCACCATGACACCTGGCTATGAAAAGTATGTTTGTTATTTGTTGTACTTGCTATGCCAAAAAGATGTTTTTATGTCTGTAGGTGAGAGTTGGAGATAGATAATCCCTGGATATGCGTGCTACAGTAGGTATCTAGGAGGTATCTCCAGGTGACAGGAGTTAGTTGGGTAGTAGTTATATCAACACTTGAGAAAAACATGACTTTTCTCTGGACTATTTGGATCTGATTGCCAGGAAAGGAAAAAAAAAAAATGTGGTTGGAATTCAATAAATGCTAGAATTGGGGGGGAGGGGGGATGTTTACTATAACTAAGACAAGGGAAGGGAGAAAAGAGACAAAAGGACAGAAAAAAAGGGATGAGAGAGAGCCACAAGAGGGAATTTGGCAAAATTTAAAAAGAGACTAGAAATGGAAAAACAAAGTCATCCCCCAAATGTCTCCAATTTCAGGCTTTGTAATCATGTCTTATTTCTTTCACATCCCTTGAGGTCCCTTGAAGAAGAGCTGTTCTTTTTAATATCATTTATATGAATGCCTGGTCAATGTCAACTCATTATTAGTAATACTGTTGTTTGCAAGAAATGATTATAGGACATTTTGGCTTGGGTTTGTTATTACATATAATAATTCATGTTTTTACGAATTGTTTGCCTCACTCAAATCCCTCAGATGTGGGATTTCTGAGGAAATGATTTTTAAACTGAAAACTGAAGTAGGAGTAAGACTTACTTCTGAGAAGAGTGAGTGAAGGATAGCCCAGGCAGAGGAAATGACAGGTTTATAGCCCTGAGTTCATTGTGGAGTTCATCAAAGGAAGCTCATGTGGCAGATCTCAAGAAGCTATGCAGGCAAAGCTCAGTAAAAAAGAGCCTTCTCTTCTTTCTCTTGCCCTTATAGTTTACATTAATTGCTGAGTGATCAAGGCCAAACTCTGTCCCTGGTAAGGATGAAGAGATTTAGGAAGAGAAAACTCAAACTTAAGGATCCAGCATATTTTACTTTTGTTCAGTATGTACTCATAGGTAGAGTGCTTAAAGTTTAATTGTTTGGATTTTCTTGACACTCCACTGTAGTTTTTTTAGAGACAGAATCTCACTTTATCACCCTAGTAGGGTGCCGTGGCATCACACAGCTCACAGCAACCTCCAACTCCTGGGCTTAGGTGATTCTCTTGCCTCAGCCTCCAAGTAGCTGGGACTACAGGCGCCCGCCACCTACTACCGTATTTTTTGTTGTTGTTGTTGCAGTTTGGCCGGGGCTGGTAGATCCACCCATGGTAGATGGGGCTGGCACCCTACTGACTGAGCCACAGGTGCTGCCCGCCACTAAAGTTTTTTATTGTGTGAATTCTTCTGGTGATTTGGTGAACTGCCTAGTTTCTGTTTCCCTTGTATCTGTGGTTGGTACTCCTGCTGCCATCATCACCTCTAAGGCAATTTCCCAAGCCAGGCATCTTAGGGCCACTTTTGACTCCTCTGTCATTTTTATTTGTTTGGTTTTTCTTTTTCTTTTTTATTTGTTTATTTAGTTTTATGTTCTTTTACTGTTTGTAAGAACAATAGATTCCCACCTCTGCAGTGTCCCTCTAATGATTTGCCTCTGGTCCATTTTCATGGCCACTGACTATACCAGGCTCTCCTGCTTAGTTCCCTGGCTCCAGCCCCATCCAACTTAATCTGTCCTTAAAGTTCCTCCATACTTATCTTCTTTAAACACTATTCTAATTCTGCCACCATTTTTAGCTTTGATCATTTCTTTGTAAACAAATTTCCATAAACCTGGTTCACCCTTAGGCCTCAGAAAGTATTATCCTTAAGATTACTTCAGCCTTTGCTCTTGTTCAATCTTCCTAGTATACTTCTTTTTCTCCTATTCCCCACTCACGTTTTTGCCATCCCAATCCTATAGTCTTCCAGTGTTTTAGGGCCACAGAGCAGGTGATGAGCAGCAGGCAAGCAAAGCTTCCTCTGTATTTACAGCAGTGCCCCATCATTCGCATCACCACCTGAGTTCTACCTCCTGTCAGGTCAGCAGGGGCATTAGATTCTGACAGGAGTGGGAACCCTACTGTAAGTTGTGCATACAAGGGATCTGGGTTGCACAGTTATGAGAATCTAATTAACACCTGATGATCTGAGGTAGAACTGAGGCAGTGATGCTAGCAATGGCACCATCTAGTTTCAGGAAAATAAACTCAGAGCTCCCACTGATTCTGCATTATGGCGAATTGTATAATTGTTTCATTACATATTATAAGGTAATAATAATAGAAATAAAATGCACAATAAATGTAATGCACCATTACATTCTCCCTTCTCCCAGTCCGTGGAAAAATTGTCTTCCATGAAACTAGTCCCTAGTGCCAAAATGGTTGGCACTGCTGCTGCTTTAGGGTATTCTTTTATTCACTCATCAATAAATATCAATTGAGTGTTTATTATGTGTCAGATACTGTGTTAGGCACTAAAGATAAACTGAACCAGATGAATATAGTCCCTGTCCTTGTGGAGCCTATACTTTCACAAAAGGATGGTAAAGATTCAACCAAAGGAATATTTTAAGCCAGAGTAAGACAGGAAAATTTTCCCCACAGCAGATTAAATAAATTCTTAGGACCTTTCCAAGCTGAAAGACAGCATCTGAAATTAGATTGGAAGCTAGTGGACCACAAGTTATTGATCACAAGTTTAGACTGGATAGTAAAGGAAAATAAGGTTGGCGCTATCAAGACCAATTTATAGAATACTGAGCTAACAAGTTTTAAACACTGTTATAAACAATGATGAGGCATCCACTTTTTCTGATTCCTTCTTAAAATTCAGTATCTAAAGATCTACCAGCTTTCTTGGTACCTAACCTTCTTTAACAAAATTGAAAAAGGTAGATATTGCCTATACATCTTTATACTTGGTGACTGACTAATGACCTACATTTGCTTCCTGAATCTTAAAGGAAGCAACCTCAAGTATAGGTTGCTTTTGTAACTTTACATCTGTTTTTCTCTAATAGTGGAATGAAGAGGCTTTAAAAATGTCAAAAATGAGAAAGTCAAACGGGTTCATTGCCTGCTGTTTGAGAGGAAGCCAATTACTAGGACAGCAGGGGCTACAATGGAGCATGAATTTACTATTGTAGGCACCATACAAGGAGATGAGAGGAATTTCTCAAAACAGGAGAATTTGGGTGCCAGTGTTTTTAAAGATAGTTTGGTAGGCAAAGGGCTAACGAATTGGGCTTGCTGATTGGCTGAGGATAAATTCATAGGTTTAGGAAGCAAGAATTGTCTTCTTTGTGCTGAGTCAGATCCCAGGTTGTAAGACCAGTTGAGTTGGTTCCTTAATATGGACCACTAGTCTGGTTGGATCAGCTGGTCCATGCAGAGTCTGGAGGATACCTCAAAGACTAGCCTTAGATTTTACAAGACTTATATTATCTATAAGAGCAATGAAGAAAGTTAAGAGTCTTCATGACCATCAGCTATATGACTCCTGAGTAGTAAGCAATTATAGGAAACCAAGCTAGGAAGCAATGGACAACTATTTTAAATTGCACACGAACTTTATGGACACCCTGTATATACTTTAACTTTGTCTGTACCTTTGCAGATTTCAGACCCCTGCCATACTTCCCACCTTATGGCCTTTTATTAACTTTATAAAGGGCGTTTTCAAAACCATAAAATTTCATATTCACCTTTTTCCCAGGCCAGACCAAACTGGAACCTGTTAAACTTGTTCCCTAGAACCGGTGGGGTCAGAGGAATGAATGACTGTCTTCTCAGTCTTCTCTATATCTACTGGCTTCTCTCCATTTTCTAGCATTACCAGTCACATCTAGCCTCAACCCAGCCACTCCTCTGGGGGCAATGCCCAGGAAAAGCTTCCCTCCTCTGCCTTTAAGTACCCTGTCCTTCTTCTGCCCACATTTCCCAGGTGTTCTGTTTGGTGCTATTTTAATTAACTAATGACTGTTAATATTATAACCCTTCTTAGCTGACATCCTGTAACAACATCCCTTTGCCAATTGAATTACCTAGATGGATAGTGAGGAGATTTTTTTCTTTTCTTTTCTTTTTTTTTTTTTTGAGACAGAGCCTCAAGCTGTCGCCCTGGGTAGAGTGCCGTGGCATCACAGCTCACAGCAACCTCTAACTCCTGGGCTTAAGCGATTCTCTTGCCTCAGCCTCCCAAGCAGCTGGGTTTACAGGCACCCGCTACAATGCCGGGCTATTTTTTGGTTGTAGTTGTCATTGGAAGGCCTGGGCTGGATTCAAACCCACCAGCTCTGGTGTTATGTAGCTGGCACCTTAGCCGCTTGAGTTATAGGCGCCAAGCCTAGTGAGGAGATTTTTAAAAGAGATTTTTAAAATTAAAAATGTGTTAGAATGAATCCATTTTCATTTTAGCAGTTAATATTGAACCCACAGGCAATTAATTATGAACATAGTCATTTTACTTCAACTTGGCCTGAGTTTACCGAAGATCAAGGGTGGCGAACAAGTTCGACACAAAGAGCCAAAATTTTAAACTGTGAGAGTCAGAGAGCCACACCACGCAGTGACCTGCCAAAACAGACAAACACTCACACAAAAGCATATAATTTTAATAATAGTATATTAAACACATAATATAACATGCTCAGTCAGGTGTTTTTTGTTACTTTGTTGGAGTGATGGGATGATAATCTCAGTGGGATTTCTGGCATCTTTTGTTTTCATCTGCAAATCAGGTTTGTATTCAGTTGTAGCCACTCGGAGCAGTTCCTTTACATGAGAGTCAGTCAGAATGGACCGGTGCTTTGATTTCACGTGTTTCCCCCCTGGGGGCGGGACTATGCGCTCAGAGATCTCTCCTCAGAGGTCCCTCCTCAGAAGCAGCATAACAAAATCCAAACTTGGCAAAGAGCCAAAGTATACAAAATAATGAT
>CAUYPK010094219.1:0-32019 GCA_963574355.1 Loris lydekkerianus
TAGCAACGACTCAGCAAGGCCCGGCCTGAAACTGCCTCTACCTAGATACAGCCAATGTGGTACCATGCCACTGGCCCGACCTTGTCACTCACCTCTTCCCCCGCCTTCTTTCCCTGCCCCTTCTCCACAATAAAAAAATAAATTTAAAAAAAAAAAAAAAAAAAAGGTCTTAAATTGAACTTTATTACTATTCTTCAAAAGAAAAATCAGTAAAGCAGTTAACGTAATGTCAAATCAAGTTGTATATGAGGATGCCTCACTATAATTTAAGATATATGTAACTAAATTCTTTAGTCATTAAGTTACTTAAAAAACTTTTAAGTGATATGTCCTAAAATTTTTTTGGAAAAAGAATTACATATGCTCAGCACCTGTAGCACAGTAGTTATGGCACCGGCCACATACACCAAAGTTGGTAGATTCGAACCAGGCCCAAACCAGCTAAACAATGACAACTTCAACAAAAAAAAGCCGGGCATTGTGGCAGGTGCCAGTAGTCCCAGCTACTTGGGAGGCTGAGGCAAGAGAATCACTTGAGCCTAAGAGTTTGAGGTTGCTGTGAGCTGTGACACCACAGCACTCTACCAAGGGCTGCACAGTGAAACTGTCTTAAAAAAAAAAAAAATTATATAAAGGTTAAAAAGAAATATTTGCAATGTGTTTAAGAAATGTTCAAAATAAAAATACCAATGTTTTTAATTTATTAAATTCAATTAAGTTAGTATTATTTGTGCCTTTTGAAACTATTTAACTCTAAGGCCCTTAAATCCTTTAATATTCAAGTCAATAAGTAATATTTCTAAAAGTAAAAAGACTATCAGTAACATTAAAAAGAAATGACTAAAAAATTTTTGCTTTTAACAAGATTGACATATGCAATAAATGAAGCACTTGATTAAATCAGTAAGGAACATGTTAAAAGAAAAATGGAAAATAATGATTAACAGGCAAATTACGTAAGAATGTTAATGGCTAAAACACATGGAAATAAAAAATGTAACCTCACCAGTAATCTAAGAAATGGAAGTTTGAAAAATAATATTTTTTAAATTAGCAAAATATAACAAGAAAGAAAATTCCAAAGGTTGGCCAGAGTAGGAAGAAAATACTTTCATCTGTAACTGAGGGTTGTAAAAACAGGTATATCTTTTTGAAAGACACTTTTATCAGCCTTAAAACTATACCCCTTAATCCAGCAAAGTTATTCTACAAAAACAGAGAAGTATGAAAAGGTACATGCATGAAAGTATTTATAATATCACCTAGTTGTGACTGAAAACATTATATCATCTAGTTTAATAAAAGAAACATGCAAATATCATAAATACATAACAAAATAGATTTGGTTAACTAAATCATGGTATGGCCACATGATGAAATACAATGCAGAAATAATCAATTTATAGACATTAATTGTACATGAAAATAGTTGCAACATATTATGAAAAAGTAGGGAAGAAAGTAGAATATGCATAATAATCCCTTTTTAAACTGAAATAATTTATTTTAAAGCACAAATATGATATACAAATATATTTGTGTTAAAAAGAACCACAGATAAAAGCAAAAGTTCTCATTACCACTTCCTTTACCACCTACCTCCTTTCCCAGAAATAATCAGTATTATGTATCTGACATATAGTACTCCAGATTTCTTATGTATTTATCTACATATTTCTATAGGTATATATAGAAATACATATTTATATCCCGGCATGGTGGAACATGTCTGTGGTCCCAACTGCTTGGGAGACTAAGGTGGAAGGACTGCCTGAGCCCAGGAGTTGAGACTAGTCTAGGCAACATAGCGAAATCCCATCATTTAAAAAAAAAAAAAAGAAAGAAAAAAAGAAGAAAGGAAGAGAAGGAAAGTAGAAGAGAAAAGAGGAGGAAGAAAATTGAGGAGGAAGAAAAAGGAGGAGGAAGGAAGAAGAGGGAAGAAAGAGACAGGAGGGAGAATGGGGAGGGAGGGAGAAAGGAAGGGAAAGGAGGAGGAGGAGGAATGAGAGAGGAAGGGAGGAGGGATGAGAGAGGAGGAAGAGGAACAGGAAGGAAGATATTATGTTGTTTTGTGTATTATACTATATGTATTTGGGGGACTTACCCTTTTATCTTAATATGTCTTAGCTTTCCTTCTTAGTGTAACATTCTCATACTTCTAAATTATTCTATATTATGCTAAACACGAAAGGATAACTATAACATAATTTACTTCAACATTTCTCCATTGATTTGAACACGTATGTGTGTGGTTCTAAAGTTAAATGCGTAAGAGATTTTAAAACGTAGTATGAAGCCAGATACCACAGTGTTTGTCACAGTTACCTCTGAAAGCATTCCTCAATTCTTTGCTTCAAGCATTTATTACTATTTAGAAGAAAAATTGTTATACTAAAAATTATAATAAAAAATTGAAAAACACTTTGCATTCAAGAATATATTAAATATGGTATTTTTATTTTATAGCTGCCATCTAAATTAATAATGTATTGGTTAAAGAGTTTTTCTAATCAGGAAGAACATTTCTCTTTGTCTAAGTGTAGTACTAACCACTATTAACCTATCCATAATTGATAAGCAATGATTGAAACAATGCAAAATAAATCACATATGCAATGCCTGCTGGCAAATGTCAATTAACAATTTTTAACCATACACTTTCCCCCAATTCCAAAAGTTCTGGTGAATTCTGGGAATCTTTACTAACAGACTGTGGCGCTAGTGGACACATATTTGTTTCTACCCTAGCTGCTTCTAAATTCTACTTTTATGTGGTTTGAACTATTTGTACTCAATATTCAAAAGGCTATCAACAAAAGTGTTTTACCCCTTCAAATTACTTATGCTGTTTTAAATCCTTAATAGAGATAAATAGTTAAATATAAAACCAAACATTTAAAACTTCTCAAAAGAAAACTTATCATTATGTGTGGTTTTGCCAAGATATCAAGATTCAATGAAACCCATACCAAGAAGTAGCAGAGTAAAACTGCAAAACTCCAAAAATGACACGAAAATATTAAAGTAGCTAGATTAAAAAACAGAGGAGAAACAGGCTGACAACTGTATACGTAACATCAATAATGGAAACCAGAAGGCAAAAGAATGACATCTTCAATGTCCTGAAAGAGAATAGCTCTCAACCTGAAAATCTATACCCACAAAAAATGTCTTTCATGGGCAGAGTTGAAATAATGACATATTCAAATGAACAACCAAGAAAAGAATACCACTAGCAAAACCTTCAGTAAAGGAAATTCTGAAGGATGTCCATTTAATAAAAGAACATTAATCCCAAACGAAAGATTTGAGATAGCAAGAAGGAATAAAGAGCAAAGACCATGTTAAATACGTGGGTAAACCTCAACAATACTGACTATAAACAATAACAACAATGGCGTGTGGGGTTACAAAAACATATATAATGAAAACATACGCAACAGGTAAATCACTTCAAGATGGCTAACTAGAGGCATCCAAAACTTGCCTGTTCCACAAAGAACCAAACTATTAATAACAAGCAGATAATCACTTCGAATGAGCATCCAAAAGAACACTCAGATTCAACAAAGTAGTGACAGAGAACACCAGAGGTACAGAAGGAGAGGGAAGTGAACACAGTCAGCTCAGCTGGGACCTGAGAGGATCCCCAGTACAGATAAAGAGTATGTAAGAGATCACCAGTGGTCCACTATTCCCACCATGACCTCCTGCAGCACCACTCATGAGAGAACCCATTGTGGACCCAGAGAATAGCACAGAGATCTGCCTGGAGACCGCACAATGGTCTAAGTACTAAACAGCTGCATTATCATGCCATTTTGAGAGTCCAGCTGCTACCACAATGCATCCTGCTGTGGTGACCCCATCCACATCCCTGGAACCTCATTAACATCCCCCCACCCCATATGTACTAGGAGGGCTACAGGGGTGCAACAATAGTCAGACTCAGCAGAATGGCAAAGCCCCCAGCACTCTAGCACACACAGTATCCATCTTGCACCCCAGGGAACTGGAGAGTGCACTAGGAAGGCTGCCCCCTGGGGCAATAGAAGCCAACTAGAGCTTGAGAAGTGTTTATGTGGGAGGGCTAATCCAGACAGCAAACCTCCCCAGAAGAATAGCTATGCATATGCCCCGAGGACAGGCTCTAACACCACCCAATGCAGTTGCCACTGCTGCTGAGGGGAGTCTGAGAGTGCACCACAGGCAGCAACCCTGCCTCCCCTGGGACCAAGGCTGCCTGTGCTCACTTTTACATACCCTGGGTTACTCCACTGCTGTCACTTCAGCCACAGGGAACCAGAGCTTGTGACCCCTTCCCCTAGAGCATGAGAACTCCCTGTTTGTGCCTACAGATCCCACTGCTGTCACTTCAGCCACAGGGAACCAAAGCTTGTGACCCCCTCCCCTAGAGCATGAGAACTCCCTGTTTGTGCCTGCAGCTCCCCCAAAGCAGCAGGGCCACAGTGCACGTGCTGATACTCTGAGGTACCAGAGTGATACAGTTGCCGGTTCTCCTCACTCACTAGTGCTGCTGCTGCATCCACCTGAGCACTCTACCTAGAGTGTGGGGATCACCCTGCCCACCATGGCCAACACCTAAGTGCATTGCCATGGGGCCTTAACACAGGCCCACTCAGCCTGGCACTATCACCCGAATGTATGAGTACAACTCCCAAAGACCTTGGGGGTTTCCCTGCCCTACCTACTACTAGTGATACTTGTGTACTCCTCTCAGGGGCCTGAGGATGGGCACACCTAGCCTGTCATTACAGCCATAGTTGGCACTCACCTGCATAAGCCATTGGCCTGCCCAGCTTGTTGCAGGTATTGCTAACACCAACATGTGCTACTTCAGAGCCCAAGGATTATCTTATAATTGCTACTGCCACTGCCTATGCCAAACATGCTACCCAGAGGACCAAGGATCTACCTATCTGCTCAGCCCACTGCTTCCACTGCCTGCACCTGAGCAAGCAAGCCATGTGGAAACCCAAGAATTGGCCAGGTTAGATCTGCTAACACTGATGCCTGCATACATCAACACGGGCCCAAGAACAGGCATGCTCAGCCCACTGCTGCCATCACTGGGGCCTGAGGGTTGGCCCATCTGGCATCCCCATCCCAAGCAAAACCTTACCACCGCCTTCAGTAACAATTGCAGCCTAAGCCACTCAGGAAATCACAAACACCACTGACAATGTTTACAGCTAAAGAAATCATCATGAAACTACACTACTACACACATCCAGAATCAAAGCTCAAGTGACCTACCCAAACACCACCATAGACACATCATCAGGAAAAAGTCTTCTCCTACAAAGGCCAATCCAAAACTTAAAAGAAGCAATTGTTACACCAGATGCAGATATTAATGTAAGGGTACAAGAAACATGAAAAACAAGAATACATGACACCTCCAAAGAAATACAGTAATTGTCCAGCAACAGATTACAATGAAAAAGAAATTTATGATGTGCCTGAAAAAAATTCAAGACAATGACATAAAAGCAGCTCAGTGAAATACAAGAGAATACAGATAAATAGCACAAAGAAATCAGAAAAACAATTGAAAATGTGAATAAGAAATTCACCAGAGAGATAGATGTAGAAAGAAATTCTGGAATTGAAGATTTCAATAAACAAAGTAAAAAATCTTTTGAGAGTTCTAACAATAGGCTAGAAGCAGCAAAAGAAAGAATTTTAAAACTTGAAGACAAGTCTTTTGAAAATAGTCATACAAAAAGGAGGAAAAGGGAAAAAAGTGAACAAAGCCTACATTGACATGTGGGCTATTAGAAGGCAAACAAATATATGAATTTTGAAAGCAGCTTAATTCACAATTGCCAAGACATGAAATCAACTCAAGTGCCCATCAACTCATGAATGTATTAATAAACTGTGGTATATGTATACCATGGAATACTATTCAGCCATAAAAAAGATGAAGACTTTATATCTTTTGTACTAAACTGAATGAGCTGAAGAATATTCATCTAATAAAGTATCACAAGAATGGAAAATCAAATATCCAATGTATTCACACTAATATGAAACCAATACATAAATAACTACACCCCCACATGAGAGACACAATTAAATTCAAGTGAGGGAGAGAAAAGAGAAGAGAGGAGGAGGGATGAGGATTGGTAAACTCTCAATGGGCACAAAGTAAGGATATACAGCACACCCCCTAGATGAAGGGCTCAACTACAACTTGAACAATACCTAACAAATGCAAATAATATAATCTAAACATATGAACCCTCATATTAATTTGAAATTTAAAAGATAAAATACTAAAAAAATCAATTCAATTCAAAATAAAGAAAAATACAATAAAAAAATGAATTGAGTATCCCAGAATATGAAGAGAAGCCCAAAGGCATAAAGCACTTGTTTAATGAAATAATAGCTAAAAAACTTTCCAAATCAAGAAAGGGATTTAGATATCCAGATACAAGAAGCTCAGAAATCACCAGGAAAATACAAAAAATACAAGAATAGTCAAACTGTCAAAAGTGAGAGAGATTTCTAAAAGCAGCAAGAGAAAAGCATCAGTCACATTTAAGAGAACCCTCATTAGACTAATAAGCAGGTTTCTTTACAGGCCAGGAAAGAATGAGATATATTCAAAGTGCTAAAAGAAAAATAAAAACCTACTGGCCAAGAATACTATGTTACTTCCATTATACATCTTTTTGTGATGTTTTCCTTTACCCAACTACCTTTCCCTCCAACCCAGACTGGAATGTTTTGTGTCACCTCCATATCTAGGATACATCTATATTTTGGCATTTCTAATTCTGTATCCTTTAAAAAAAAAAAAAAAAAAATCTATCCTTCCAATTCATCTCTCTTCCACTAAAAGGTAAACTTCTTCAGGGTAGAGACTATGCTTTTTTTTTTTATCTTAGCATCATATGCACACAGATCTATATCATACTAAATTTTATAACATTAACTATTAATATCGACTTCCTAGAATCATGGCAGCAGGAAACTGGTTATATAAGTACCTCATAAAAAGTTTATGTAGTATTGCATTATAACAGAATCTGTTAAAGTTCCAAATCATAGAATATTCTAACAGCAGTTACAAGAATATAGCTATAAGCTCTTACCTTGCCACAGTCTTCCTCTATGCACCTCCATTAAGTTATTTTCTGTATCTATTCCTTTTCCTCATTAAAATAAATACATTCAATGGGATAAATTTTAAGTATGTTTACATTCTATTCCACTAATAAGTTTATATTAAAAAGGCCTCTTTGCCTACTTGCCCTAACAATGGAGGCACGTTCGCTGTCTATGGCAAATGTATCCTGCTTTGTAAACTTTCTTACTCTGTAAACCTATCATTCTCTTCCTTAATGAACTTAGTTACATGCTTGTCTTAAAAAAAAAAAAAAAAAAAAAGTTTGTATTAAACATAGGCCAATGACTGAGTTCTGTGCTTGAAACCCTACTTAAGTCTCAGCAGTTATTCCATCATAAAAGATCAAGTTAGGCATATCTAAGCCCCTGGAAGTCACCAAGGAGTTTCAACATTTTGATCACTTTTCTTAAAATAAAATACGTGGATGACCACAATATTCAACTTAGGAAACAATGCTATAACTGATAAACACTACCATAACTAAAGTAACATACTAATCTACAATGGCATCTATACAGTCAAAAGTTTTCATTGACATGTAGATTTTACTTAAGACTACCAAAGTATCAATTTAAGAATAGGAACAAAATCATATAAAACATGTTTTTAACAGTTTTTATGCCAACCTTTTAAAAAATATCTTTGGGATATTAACAATGAAACATCACATGTAATTTTTAATTGAATGTAACTATAAAGGTTATTGTGCCCCCATCCAACAATGTTGACAGCAACAAGGCTTCAATGGTCCAAATGTGACTTTTAGCTTTGCCCATGTTCTTCAGTATAGGGGTGCCCCTGAAGAATTCTGATCATGAGATTCCTTTACCTCCAAGTCTCGAGTCTGGATAGTACTTCTCCTGGTCTGCCTGCCACTTGAGTTGGGCATGAAGCCCTAATATCACCATTATAACCACAATGCCACCAGCAGCAATTACATCTAACTTCATTAAAATAAAAACACATGCAGTTAATTATTACCTTACCATTAGTTCCTGGTGGTTGTAATATATCTCCTGTCAGGTTGCACCACCCAACCGGGAAAAGATCTCGAGAATAGTATTTGCACCAATAATCAAAAGCTCCACTCCAGCCATCGAATGTAATATGAACTTCATCTCCTCTAACATTTCCAATAGTTGCAGGGCAGATCAAACAAGGATTCTTTTTGTCTACAGCTTCGAGTTTCATCCCCACTTTAAAATTATTTAGGGGTGGCCTTGGTGGTTCCTACCAAAACATTTTTTAAAAATTCATTGTTAAGACATATTAAGAACCATTTGTTCAAGTGTATTCTCTTACAATCCTTAGCAATAAAAAATTAAGCATTGTTTAATTATCAATTAATGTAAGAAGAAAAATAATTCTCGCAAATCTGAAACTCTGCTTTCCAACATCTTGCTTTTATTCTGGGGCAGATCCAAGAACCTGGAAAGAAACAAAACCAGCCTGATAGTCTGATTCATTCATCCATTCATTCAAGAAACATGTATTATCTACCAGGACCAGGAATGTAAGATTCAATAGTGAAGAAAAATACCAAAGATCCCTGTTCTGGTGGAGCTTACATTCTAGGGTGGTGGTAATGGTTAGGGGAAGAGCAATGAACAAGAAATTTTAGAAGAGGCAGTGAGACAAACCTAATAAATATAGGGTATGTTAAAAGGCAAGAAGTCCAAAGAAAATGAAGAACAGAAGATAATATCCAGAATTATTTTAAAAGTATTCCTTATGTATAAAAAGTTAAGGCATGTAAATGCTAATGGGATTCTTAGAGAGTCTAAGTGCTATGGTTAAAAGCAATCAACATCTTTTCTTTCAATCTGATTTTCATCCTACATGGCACCATCACAGCAACCCAGCCACCCACACCAAAAGCCTAGAAATACATAGTCATGAATCAGTGGCTTGAAATCTTATTGAACATTAGAATCACCACAAGCAATACTGCCTGAATTGGTCTAGGGTGGGCCTCAGTTTCTGCACATTTTAATTCCCCCAGGTGATTGTAATGTACTGAGAGTCACTACCCTAGACTCATCCGTCTCACTCATAATTCAATCAAAACTACCATCTGCCTATCAGAGGTAGATTTTAAACGTAGGCAGTCTGTCTTGGAACCCCTTCCTTCGAATGCCTTTACCCCATCAACTGCCTGGCCAACTCTAAATCACCCAGTTTAAAGCCCAGCTCTCCCGGCCTCTTTGAATGCTTCCCTGACCAACCCCAGCCCACTTCTGGGCCTACTTCAAATATAGCCACTCTAGAAATTGGGATACCACCTTGAAATGCGCTCACTCCAACATTTTATTCATATTGTTATTTCCAGCACAGTACTAAACATCAAGCATTTTTTCTTTAAATGAAAGAACTAAAGAATCACCTGAGAACAGTAACAAGCCTGGCCTGGTTCCTTTTTCAAATGCCCCCTTAGGATGATGAGATGGGTTTTAAGGGGGCATTAGAAAAAGTCATCCTGTACTGTATACTCTTACAATCTGAAAGTTCCTTAATTATTAGCTTTCTCTAATTATATATTCCTAATCTGATTCTTAAAAACTACCCTTAAAGTTGGCAGGTCAAAAGTTAGCTTGATCAAAGATCAAAGTATTTGATGAATACAGAGCTACATGAAGGGGCTAAAGGTCAACTGTCACTGCACATGAGAGAAAGGGGAAGGACTTAACAAATAACCATGGAAGTTGACAAATCTGTCCTGGACATTCACAGAATGCAGAAAACATTCAAGGCACACATAAGGATCCCAGGACCTTACACTGTCATATAACAGACTAAACTAAGTTCAAATGGCAATATATATTTTCTGCTACAAAACAGAATTAAAAGATGAGAATGAGCAAAAAAAAAAAAAAAAAAAAATAGAATTTTAAGATTCATCTATATAACCTAAAAGATATCCCAATGTGACTATGTTGTCAACACTACTATTAGCTGGCAAGTGACAAAAATCAGAAAATGATTACAGACAAAATGAAATTTATTCTCTGAAGATTTTCATACTATTTATTAATTCTTTGAAATTTCATGAATATTCTATCAACTTTATATAGATTAGTATAGCCATATAAATATGAACATAGCTCTGAAAACTAATTTTTATTTTTTAAAAAAATCAAAGGAACTACTATTTTTTTTTCTCCAAACATAGTAAATGAAGGGGGTTTATCTCAGAACAAGCTACCTTGGCTGAGCATCCATAGCTCTGGTTAGGGCACGGGCCACATGCTCCAGGGCTGGTGGGTTGGAACCCAACCGAGGCCTGCTAAACAAGCAAACAAACAAACAAACAAACAAACAAACAAAAAAAAAAAAAAAAAAAAAAAAAAAAAAACACCCGGGGGTGGGGGGTTGTAACCAACCCTCGGCATCCAAAAAAACCAAAAAACAAAAAACCCAAACAACAAAACAAAAAAAAAAAAAAAAAAAAAAAAAAAAAAAAAGCCAGGCGTTGTGGTAGACACCTGCAGTCCCAGCTACTAGGGAGGCTGAAGCAAGAGAATCACTTAATTCTCTATGATGCCACAGCACTCTACCGAGGGTGACAAATTGAAGTTCTATCTCAATTAAAAAAACAAACAAACAAGCAAGCAAGCTACCTTCAGATTTAGATAACTGGCAAAATGGTTCCCTCTGCTGTCCACAAAAGGTTATAACAAAGTTGCTTTTAAAGATATATTTTTTAATTTTTTCATATGTAGTATTTGTACATATTTTGGGGATACATGTGATATTTTGATATATGTATACAATGTGTAATTACCAAATCAGGGTAACTAGGATATCAATCACCTCAAACATTTCTTTGTGTTGGGAACATTACAAACCTTCAAGCTATATTGAAATAAATATAGTATTGTTACATATAACTTCTCTATTGTACTATTGAATACTAGCACTTATTCCTTCTACCTAACTGTATTTTTGTACTCAGTAACCAACTTCTCCTTACTCAGACTCTGATAACCACCATTTTACTGTCTACCTCCATGAAATCCACTTTTTAGCTCCCACATAGGAGTGACAACATGTTATATTTGTCCTTCTATGTCTGGTTGATTTCACTGACCTTCTTCCAAACAGCAAAGGAAACAATCAACAAAGTGAAAAGACAAAGAATGGAAGAAAATATTTGCTAAGTATTAATTTGATATGGAACTAATAACCAGAATATACAAGGAACTCAACAGCAAAATAATAATAAGATTTAAAAATGGACAAAAGATCTGAATAGACATTTCTCAAAAGGCGACATACAAATCGCCAATAGACATATGAAAAAAATGCTCAAATATCATTAATCACTCTAACGATATGCCTTTCTAAGGGAAAAGGTAAACCAAAACCACAATGAGATACTGTCTTATCCCAGTTAGAATGGCTACTCTCAAACAGAAAAATAACAAATTCAGGCCAGGATGTGGATAAAGGGGAACACCTGCACACTCTTGGTAGGACTGTTAATTAGCAAAGCCATTATGGAAAAAAGTATGGAGGTTCCTCAAAAAACTAAACATAAAACTACCATATGATCCAGCAATCCCACTGCTAAGTATACATCCAAAAGAAAGGACGTCAGTATATACTGAAGAGATACCTGCACTCCTATGTTTACTGGAGAACTATCACAATAGCCAAAACATGGATTCAACCCGTGTCTGTCAATAGATGAATGGATAAAGAAAATGTGGTATATACACACAATGGAATATTATTCAGCCATTAAAAAAAATCCTTCATTTCATTTGCAGCAACATTGAAGAAACTGGAGATTATTATGTTAAGTAAAATGGGTTTTTAAAGAATTTGAGTTTGTCATCATCATCAGTTCTTGAATAACTTCCTAAACACAAAGATAAAATTTGCAAAACCAATAGTTAAAATAATCATGATGGGACTACAGGCATGTAGTCCAGCTTTTAACTTCCCTTCTTTATTTTTATTATTTTTTTTGAGACAGAGTCTCACTATGTCACCCTCGGTAGAGTGCCATGGTATCACAGCTCACAGGAACCTCAAACTCTTGGGCTTAAGCAATTCTCTTGCCTCAGCCTCCCCAGTAGCTGGGACTATAGGCGCCCGCCACAATGCCCAGCTTTTTGTTGTTGCAGTTGTCATTGTTGTTTCAGCTGGCCCAGTCTGGGTTAGAACCCATCAGCCTGGGTGTATGTGGCTGGCACCCTACCCACTGAGCTACAAGCGTCACCCTTAACTTCCCTTCTTGATTTACCTACAATGTGGTTCTCCTTAAAGGCTATTTCTTTCCATATCGTACCAACTCTGAAGCCAGTTTCAACATTCTCTGCATTACTCTTCTACTATTACTATTCTTACTCTTGAAGCCTTCATGGTTCACTCTCTCTTCCTTCAGATCTTCACTCAATGGCACCTTCTCAGTGAGACTCTCCTAGCCAACACTTAATTTATTTAGCATGGTTTATTAAGCATTTTCTCAACTAGAAGGTAAGCTCCATAAGGAGAGGAGATTTTTATACTTTGTTTACTTTTATATTCACAAAGTCTACTAACCACAAACTGCTGTATGTATCACCAACTTTAACCTTCTAAATCAACTACATCCTTGACTTAATCAAGAATTCTAGTCCTTTAATTTTCATTATTCCTTTACAAATATTTACTGAGTATCTACTACATGCCAGACACTATTGGAAGTTCTTGGGGTATATTAATTAGCAAAACAGACAAAATCCCACCCTTACAGTACTTACATGCTAATGAGAAGAGACAAATGACAAAGTATTTTTTTAAAATAAAACATACACAATGTTAGAAATAAATGCTATGCAAAAATAGAGAGTAAAGCACAATAAGGGAGATCCAGAGAGCAATGTAGAAAAAGAGGTTATGCAATTTTAAATAGGTGAATTAAAACAAGTCTCACATGGAAGGTGACATGTGAGCAGAAATTCATATGATGATTCTCTAACCCCTGGTACCTCAAAATGTGACTGTATTTGGACATAGAGTCTTTAAAAAAGTAATTAGGTTAAAATGAGGCCATTTGGGTGGACCCTAATGCAATATAAGTGATATCCTTATAAAAAGGAGGAAATTAGAACACAGACTAACAGACCACGTGAAAACACAGGGAGTAGATGGCCATCTACAAACCTAGGAGAGAGGCCTCAAAAGAAACCAACCCTGCTGACACCTTAACCTCAGATTTCTAGTCTCTACAACTGTAAGAAAATAAATTTCCATTGTTTAAGCTACTGTTATGGACTAAACTGTATCCTCCCAAAATTCTTATGTTGAAGCACTAACTTCCAATGTGCATTTGGAAATAGGACCTTTAAGGAATAAAGGTTAACTGAGGTCATAAGGGTAAGGATCCAATCCAACAGAACTGGAGTCCTTATAAGAAAAGGAAAAGAAAATCAGGGATGTGCATAGACACAGGAAAGACCATTTGCATGCCAAGGAAAGAGGCTTCACCAGAAACCAACCCAGACGGCATCTTGATCATGAACTTCTAGCCTCCAGAACCATGATAAAATAAATCTCTCGTTTGCCACTCAGTCTGTGGTACTGTGTTATGGCAACTCTAGAAAACTAATACGTTTGTCAATTTTAAAAGCATTTCTGCTTTTCCACGTCAGAGACGACAAAGTATTTAAGCATCCCCACTAAAATAGTAAAATCATGGCCCAGCTGATAGAAGCTTTCTATAACATCTTTCTTACCTGCTTGAAGAATGCTGGAGGTGCCCTTTCAGATCCATTTAGTGTTCGTAAAAGAAACATTGGCCAAGATGATGCATTCATCTGGTACCCTATTTTATAAAATAAATTAGATACCATGAAAAAGTTACCCTAAAATATATAGCAAGTTAATATTTAAAAAAGAGGTTTTAGTCACCATTCTTCTTAAGAGAACGACTTTCTTTCTTTTTTTTTTAGACAGAGTCTCATTTTGTCACCCTCGGTAGACTTCCGTGGCCTCACAGCTCACAGCAACCTCAAACTCTTGGGCTTAAGTGATTCTCTTGCCTCGGCCTCCCAAGTAGCTGGGACTACAGTCACTCACCACAACACCCTCCTATTTTTAGAGGCAGTGTCTCACTCTTGCGCCAGGCTGGTCTTAAACCTGTGAGCTCAGGCAATCCACCTGCCTCAGCCTCCTAGAGTGCTAGGATTACAGGCGTGAGCCACTGTGCCCAGCTGAGAGAATGACTTTCTTATCTAAGAACTTGAGACATGGGTAAGAAAACAGAGGCACCTTCCTCCTATTGCTACTGTCCCCACTGTACTGTCTGGCAACAATGCTACAGTGGGCTGGAAACTCTCATTTTAAGAGAATCCACTGGCTAGGATTCACTAACAAACGTGTATGTTGGGAATGGGCTAATACACTATGAGTGATCCAAACCAGAGTGCAGGAGAGCTTCCATCCCACCATAAGCAGGGGCAAAGGCTGACAGTTTTCTGTCAAACTCAGCAAATGTACACATTTCACTATTGTGCATTTCATTGTAAGTTTACCTCAAAAGACAAAAACTATGAATACTCAATTCTAATTAATGATATACATGCTAAAGTATTTAGAGTAAGAATACTTATGTCAATAACTTACTTTGAAACTCATTTAAAATTAAGATGGATTGAGGAATTGATAGAAGGGCAGATAGATGGATAGAGAAGTGATGAAGCAAGTATAGTAAAATGATAATACTAGAATCCAGATACTAGGTATGTGGGTATTCACTGCAAAATTCTTTCACCTTTTTTATATGAGATTTTCCATAAATGTTTGGAGGAAGATAGCTTTCACTTTAGCAATCTTTATACATACTAAATATGATCTTCTAGAATTTGTGTTAGATGCTATCAAAATACACTCAACAGGTTATCTTTTTAGAAATCTCACCAATTAATGGTATCACTGCATCTGACACATGCAACAGGGGCATCTGCTAGTTTTATTCCTTCATGGGGGCAATCTGTTTCATGCAACACCTGCCTGCCTTAATGCCAGAATTGGAGAGAACTTGGCATATATCAAGATAGAGTCATGCATTAAGATAGGAAGGCACATGAATCACTGGCAATGGGTACATATTTTTCCCTTTTCTCCATCAATAGGACAAAACATGCAAATAGGGTAAGATAAAAAGCCATCCTCTAATAATCCTATACCAAAACTACCTTTAATCTGACTAAACAATTGCTGCAAGAAAAAAAAAAAAAAACAGGGGTGGAGGTGATTTATTACATATTCTCTTATAATAATAATGATTTATTATATCCAGTTTTCTATTATTTATTAGCTATCTCCAACATTCTCTATAGAATATTGCGTAAGAATCATTTCTCTGGTCCGTACGCCTTTCTATTAACCTCCACTCTTCTCCTGTTCCATTATGCACAAAGATTTTTCTGAACATAACATTTTTAATTCCAAAATTGCTCAAAGTTAAACATAGATTAAAAGACCAAAAATAGATTAAGGTACCTATATAAAAAGTTCAAAAACAGAAAAAACTAATCTCTAATATTAGGACGTCTAGATGGTATTGCCTTTGGGAAGGGAAAGATTATGGCTGGGAATCAGCAGAAGTGGACCTTCAAGGGCAGATGATATTCTATTTCCTGATTTGAGTGGTAGTTATACAGGTATTCATTTATAAGCCACACACTTATGATTTGTATACTTTTTAGTTTGTATGTTAAAACTTCAAAAAATATTTTAAATACAGATAGTCCTCAAGTTATAAACACTGAACTGACATATGATTCACACTTATGAAAGGAGGCTAATAGGTAAATGTACCTGCTCCAACTTACATACAGATTCAACTTAACAACAAACCTACGTAACCTATCTCATTTGTAACCTGGGGTCTGTCTGTAAAAGAATTTAATGTTTAAATAAAGAAATATTTTTTTTTTTTTTTGAGACAGAGTCTCACTATATTGCCCTCAGTAGAGTGCCATGGCATCACAGCTCACAGCAACCTCCAACTCTTGGGTTTAAGCGATTCTCTTGCCTCAGTCTCCCAAGTAGCTGGGACTATAGGTGCCCGCCACAACACCCGGCTATTTTCTTGTTGCAGTTGTCACTGTTGTTTAGCTGGCCCGGACTGGCCTAGAATCCACCAGCTTGGTGCATGTGGCTGGCACCATAACCACTGTGCTACAGGCACCGAGCCAAATAAATAAATCTTTTAAAAAGGAAAAATAAAAAGTTGTATTATATTAAAATGGAAATTAAGCTATTTAAAAGCACCTAAAAAGCAAATTAGTGCCAATTGTATATTTTTACATACAGGGTGGACATAAAGTTCATGTGAAACTTAAATAGTAAACTAATTTAAATTGCACACACTATATCCGCCCTGTATATTGCCAAAATAGATAATCAGCATGTACTGCTATGCATTTTCTATTTTTTAACTAAAACAAACTCTAAAAAGTTTAAAAAGAATCATACATCTAGTTATGTATTTGAATGCTGACAATTACAATAGCTGGATTTTCTTTAAACAAAGTGCAAGAACATATAATCATATTGCAGATAAATAAAATCCAAATAGGGAGGCATTAAGCCTCAGGTTTGCACTTATATCTCATACATAATTCTTTAGAATTTAAGAAATACCGGTCAAAAACTACAAAAAAAAAAAAAAGCTATAGAATTTAAGAAATAGTATGAACAAGGCAAAAATGCAGATGATATGAAGAAAGAAAAGAAGGCAAAAAGCAAATAAAAACCAAAATCCACCATTCACGACAAAAGGCAGAACAGTGATCAAGCAAATTAAATCATTTTCTTCTACAGCATATCATGGTACATTTAAATTTTATAAAGAAAAATTTTGCCCAAATTTAGAGTCACACCCTTTTTACCTTTTAAAAATTTGGCCAAAATTAAGTGTTACATATTTTGTATTCTAAAACCTGTGCTAGAAGTTCCACCTTCTTCTCTTCAAATACCTAAAGGCACTGACTCCTTCCCACTCACTCCAGTTCTTCACTGTAGGGAGGATGAAATTCCCATGTTTGAAAATGGAACCTGAATGTGGAATCATACCCTTCCCCTATGCTCACCCTCATACCAAAACTGCTGAATGGCTTTGTGGACAGTATGGAGAGAGAACGCGATTTATATCAAATGCTACAGAATTCTTCCCCCAGCAGGATTTCTGAATCTGTATATATGATCTAGTAGAGATGCTTCTGCCATTACAAGTTTGAAGACTTAGCATGAATCATTGCCCTGGCTGGGGAACTCTCAGCATACATAATGCAAAACTCCACAACAGATGGTACTTAGTTCCTCACTCAATCATACATTTTCTACACTAACCATCTGACCATCTATTTGCAAGAATGCCTAAGAAAAGAGATTTTTAAAGGCCACTTAAAAGTGTTTCTATTGAATATTGAAGAATATGTTATTTTAAAAACTGTTTCTATTCTTACCCAGTGGAGGTTGAAGTAAGTCTCCTTCCTTTTCACATGTCCCAACAGGTTGTATATCCGGGGAATCCACAAGTCTCCAAAAATCATTTTTGTTGTCACTACCATCAAGCCGTAAACGCAGTCTGGCTCCCGTAATTCCAATAACTGTAGCAATACATACTGAAGTCATATTGCGAGGGTCATGTGCTTCCAATTTCATGCCGACTTTGAAGTCATTAGTTGGTGGAATTTTAGACTATATGCAAAGAAAATTTTGTTAAAATGCAGCAACTATGGGAGAAAAACACATGGTCAATTATGTTACCAGGATACCTGAGGAACATTTTAAGTAACAGTCACAGCAGATTGACAAGTTTAGGTCAGAGCTATAAGGATCAAGGAAAAGATCTCCAAATTCTCTCCTTGGCTTGACAATGTAGCATAAAAAATACAGCCCACTGCTGGTTTCATTCATCTGTCCACTTCCAGGCAACCCAAATACAGGTTCTAAAATGTATCCTAAGTGACTTTCTAAGGAACATGATTAGGCCATTCCCCTTGTCAACCAGCAGCTTACCACTGCCCATAGTCCAACTCAACACAGTTGAAAAGCCCCCATACCTTTAACATTATTTCCACATCATTGCCTCTAGCCACCTCATGCCCTCCTTCAACGCTGGGATTCTTTTACACCCATGTGCCTTGGCTTTGGATGTTCTCTCTGCCTGGAATGTCATTCCAACCATCTTATATAGTAAGATATAGTATAGTAAGTATAGTAAGGGCTTTTCTATAAGCCCTCCCAGTATAGAGTTATCATGCTTTTCATATTTATTTCTTTACATGCCTGTCTTTCCCTCAGATGGGCAATCATAAAGGCTTAGAGTACCTGACACAGAGTAAGTTCTTAATGAATGAACACAAACAGGCCATCTGGATCCTCAGAGGCATGACCACAATCCCATTATCTCTCCTACCCTACAAGAACTTAACAATCACACACTTCAAGTTAATAGTTTACATTAATACACACAATATCACAGAATTTTACTATACCTGTCTGAAGTACTCTGAAGGAGCACTTACAGATCCAGTCTCTTCCAAGTACTTTTCCCATTGAAAAGAATCTGAAAAAAGCACACATTCAAAATAGGGGTTTTAAGTATATACAAGGAATATACTATCTTTCAAGAAGAAAATGGGTTTTAATTCTATACCTCTTAAAAAAATACTTCCTAAAAAGCAGATTGAAACTTCCACTGTACATTTGATTATCAGCATGAAAAGTAAAAATAAGACAATTTCCTGATAATAATGGTTCTGATATAAATTACAATCTGGTTCTTCTCAGTGTCATGAGAATTATAGTTTAGTGATTCTAAAAATGTGGCTGCTAGAAATACCTAAAGGAATTTTTATAGAGTAATAGAGTCTATTTGTCTCTAATATAAATTTACTCAAGAAACGTGTTTTCATAATTTCATCCCGTTAATATGAAAATGCTTCCCTGTAATTTATGGGAGGCTAAAGGCATTTAGGTGCATGATCTAACAGCATTTCACTCCTGCAATGCTTTATAGAAATAACAATATCTGAGAACCAGAGTGGTTTCTCTATAGACTATTAGATCTCCATTCAGAGTGTCAAGAGGATAGTGGCAGAACAAAGCCATTAACCAATTATCAGTACAGTCACTGATATGGATTGTTTTAGTGATCTACATGTTCTACAAACTCTTGTCCTTTCTCACTTCATCTTCATGTTATATCTTATAATGCTAGAGAAGATCAGAAAGCAGCGTAAATTGCCTGACTTGAACACGGAATTCACTCTGCCAGCCAAACTGTGAAGACACTGAGAAAAAGACTTGTCAGTAGTGCTGAAGGTACTATTAATTCATATGAAGTTTATTCTCATCAACCATGAGGTTTTTTCTATATATTTATTAAGTTTCCTCCCTATAAAAATATCGGGGTTGACAGTTCTCCTTCCTGGAGAAATCTGTATTTCCAGCTTTTTATATCCTACATGCAAACCTCCCCTAAAAAAAAAAAAAAAAAAAAAAAAACTAGAGTGTTGATAAATGTTTAACACAAGCTCTCTGGAAAATACAACAAAAAACCTGAATGGCAGCATTTACAAATTTCTGTGATGTAACTACTATGGTCATGGCTAACTGTAGGGTAAAGCCACCAACCATGAAGATGGGAAGAGAAATAACAATATCTGTGCACATCTGGCTGTCCTAAGCATATACAAACCAGCTTCAGTGTACTACCATTCATGACTGCATGTATTTGTATGTGTATGTATACATATTACATATGGTATTGAGCATGTCTTATGTAACATATTGCACCTCGTTTTTTTTCACAATAAATATAAATTATTTCATTAAAGAAAATACTAGATTTGATTCCACTTCCAGATGATGTGATGCAAACAGTACACATAGTGTTAAAAGTAAAGCAGAGGAGCATCAAGAATATGAGGGTCGGAGTCAGACTTGCCTAGTTTCTACTTCTTATTACCTATGTGACCCAAAGCAAGTCATGTCACTTTTCAGCCTCAGTTCCTTCATCTATGTACAAAATGGGAAAAGTAATACATATGGTACTAGATATTTTGAGAATTAAATGAAGTAGAATATATGTAAATCACTCCATAAATGGCATACTATAAAACTAAATGCCAGGCTTGGCGCCTGTAGCTCAGTGGTTAGGGTGCCAGCCACATATACCAGGGCTAGCAGGTTCAAGCTGGGTTCGAGCCTGGCCCTGGCCTGCTAAACCACTATGACAACTGCAACCAAAAAACAGCTGGGTGTTGTGGTGGGCACCTGTAGTCCCAGCTACTCAGGAGGCTGAGGCAAGAGAATCACTTAAGCCCAAGAGTTTGAGGTTGCTGTGAGCTGTGACAACTTGGCACTCTACCGAGGGCGACAAAGTGAGACTGTCTCAAAAAACAAACAAAAAAAAACCCTAAATGTCATAGTTTTACCTAAATTTATGAATCCTAGATAGCTCTGTCAAAAGTAAAAACTGAGATCCATGGCTCCAAAATTAAACTGAACAGATATTCCAGAGTCCTTCTAGCACTAACCTGACAATCAGGGGACCCAGGATTCTAAAAGAAGCTCTACAACCATAAGATCATGGAGAGCATTAAAAAAGAACAAAACAAAATAAGACATGAATGGGAAAAAAACTGACTGATACAGATTATTTTAGATGAAACCATTTCACATTTATACCCCCATGACATCTGTAAAAATTTTCAGTGACACTGAAAATATTTAATCCATCTCCCTAACAAAAACTTTTTTAAAAATATTGTAACACCATTTCTAACTGAATGGGCTATAATTTGAGTTAATAAACCCTTATTGCTAGCGCTCTGTAATATGATCATTTTCTATCAGATTGCTAGCTAATGACCACATGTACTACTTATCATTAGGCGCTTTAATTTTTTTTTTTTCATGAGGCAAAAATTCTAGTCTGCCTTGATTAAAACTGTCCATCTTAGCTGCCTATATGCTGAGATCCTCCCAATAACATAGGGAAAACATACACAGCTCCAGGCTTTACTAATTTATATTTGAAACACCTACATCAATACCATAGCTGGAATTCCCAACCAGAAATTAAAGTAGTCAGAAAGTCTTAGCTAAGCCTGAGGAGTCCCAGTCTGCCTCTACATTATATCGTTATTAACATATTGGGGGGGTATATTCTCTCAGAAACGAGGCCCAAGTGTACAGAACATAACCTTGTGATCTGATTGTTATTCACATGTGCCCTAAGTCCCTGTTCTTGTTAGACTAGCACTCTATTCTAGTCCATACATTAGCTCCAACACATGTTAGCACTAAATATAATCTATATGAGTCCACCTGGTCTTCTTCAAAGTAAATCAGAATTATGTCTTCTACTAGTGCTAGACTTGGGTTCACAAGCTATGTGAGGAAGATGGGCAAAATATATGAAGCTTCTCAGCTGAACAGTATCTACTACTTCACAGTGTCTATCACAACTATAACTAGGTATTAGTTTAATATATATCTTGCCAACTGAGCTCAGGATGGCAGAAATCATGTCCGTCATGCTCATGACTGGATTCCTATTAGGAGGTTAGGTGCAGTGGATATACCACTTAATGATTTTTTAAAATCCTCTTGGAGCCTCTCTGATTTGTAAGATGAGATGTTAGGGTCTAGGTCCTGAGAAACATCTGCAGATGGTTGTTAATTTGATTAAGTAATCACATTTTTTTAATCAAAAGTTCTGAGAATTTTGAAAAGTTACTAGTTGCTACCTTTAAGAATATATATATATGTAATTATTATATATATTGATAATATATTACATACATTATTACTAACTGGGTGAACTGTATGATATGTGAATTATATCCCAATAAAGCTTTTAAATGTAAAAGATTGTAACCTAGTGGCCTCTAATTTCTTGGAGGATTTGGAGCTGGCAGAGAAGGTACAACAGAAAGACAAGAAACAAAAAAAAAAAAATCTCTGGAAATCACTGGTAAAACAATAGTTTGCTATGGTATTTTTTCATGCCTTTTGTGTACATATGACTTTTCTCATTTTCTTTAAAAGTAGGCCTATGTGTCAGACTATCTCCCAAGTGTCTCTCATACAGTATTATATACATGCTATTCACAATAAAGAACTTAAATATGAATTAATAATTCAGGGTTAATAAAGTTAACATTTACTATACACCTAGCTTTTACATTAGGTGCTTTACATTCATTTTCCTTACTTAATTCCAATACCACCATGAGGTAAATACTATTATTGTCCTGTGCTACAGAAAAAAGAGTCTAAGAGACATGAAATAATTTGCCCAAGATTACACAGCCAGTAAGGAGTAAGGCCAGCATTCTAGAACAGGTCTGCCAGATCCCCCAATGTCTACCGCTGAACTGTCTTTTGATCACAAAAAAAGAAATTTCACATTGACTCATGTTAAAAGAAGAGTTTTTAATAATGAAGAAATTATTTTAAATTGTTAATACACAGTAACTAATAACTAGAGACCCATAATTTGGCAAAATTTGTACTGAAATCCACAAAGTGATCTTCTTTCTTTCTTTTTTTGTTTTTTGTAGAGACAGAGTCTCACTTTACCGCTCTCGGTAGAGTGCTGTGACGTCACAGGACTCACAGCAACCTCCAGCTCTTGGGCTTCCGCGATTCTCCTGCCTCAGCCTCCCAAGCAACTGGGACCACAGGCACCTGCCACAACACCCAGCTATTTTTTCATTGCAGTTCAGCCAGGGCTGGGTTTGAACCCACCACCCTCAGTATATGGGGCCGGCGCCCTACTCACTGAGCCACAGGTGCCACCCAGTGACCTTCTTTCTTAATCCATACCAATTTATCACTAAATAAGACCAAAGTAAAACTTCCAAAACAAAATACAATTTCTTGACCTTTCTTACTGCTTAGATTTTACATGTATAAGATTTTACTATACTTGGACTGTACCAAAAAACAATAGCAAGAGCTCATTTTAACACTCAGTGAGAAAGAAAACTATGTTGTATTAAACTACTTTAAAACCTACCATCTTGCACAGAAGATGTGCTTGACTGGGAAGTTTTCACTTGATCCTCCTTTTTGACATCCATTGAATCTAATAAAAAAGAAAGAATCAGAAAAGAGTCAGCAATACTGGGAGGCCACAGAAATAATGTGAAAGAGCAATTTGAAAAACTATAAACTAAAACTTTAATAGAAGCCAGTTTTAATTTTATAATTAACATCTTCATTTTCTATATAGGGCTTAGTTTCTAATATACTGAAGAGCAGGGGGCCACTGCTCTATAGTAGTTTAGGTGAGTACTAAACTATCTGGCCTGCCGGGTGTTTTTGCCGCCGCTGCCTGTCCTGCTTAGCAGCCGACTTGTCCCAGGCCTGCAATGCACACGTGTGGAATGTGAGCCGAACTCTCCAACTCCCCTGCATTTATATGCTGATTGCTATTCAGTTGTGTATGATGTTGTATGCTGTGTGCTGTGTAAGCCCCGGTTCACACTGTTGCGATCTCTGAGCAGTGCAAGTTCAGCCATATACAGTGACAAGCATGATAGATATTAATCCAACTATATCAAAAACTGCTCTTCTCACTCTATCACCTGAGCTAAAGTACAGCAGTGTCATTGTAGCTACTAGTAAGGCTAGTATATTACATTTACAATTACATTTAGAAATATCATTTCAATTGCTTAAGGCTATTACTTTCTCTCCCTGACTCTTGGTTTTCCCATGTTTAAACTAAGGCTAATAGCACCTAAACTTCAGCATAGTCATAAAATAACATGAGACACTGTAGGCAGAACACCCAGCATAGTAAAACAAGTGGAAGCTGAAAGACTGTTCCTTATCCTACCCCATTTGTCCCAATTAAAACTTCCTGAGATGAGTGAGCTTTAGCATTAACACTTAACATAAATTATGTTGTAAAATGAAAACACGTTCCAATTTGATTTCCAAGCATTACCTGGTTACACTTCCACAGTATAGACCAAAAAGGGTTTGTTTTTTTTTTAATGAAACAGGAATCGCAAGTTTTAGTCATTCTTAAATTAAGCAGTAATAACCAGTATGTATTCATAATAATCAGACATACCATTACCACAAAGAAAGCAGCCATCATCCACTAATTGGTAGTATCAGAAAAGTTATATATTCTAGCTAACACCAAAGGAAACTTGACGTCACCTCATGGTGGATGACTTTAAAGGCAATTATTCATGAAATACGTTATTTCTTTTAAGGTAGGTGAATACTGAAAATGGCTTTGGTCCTTTCTGAACCGAAATGCACTCATGGACTACTAGAAACTGAATTTTTTGTTTGTTTTTCACACATTTATCATCAAAAATAAGTAAGTTGGAATATAGATAAGTAGTAAGAATGGTGAAAATCACAATTCTACTATCAAACCACCTGCTGTTAACCATCTGGTACATCCTTTCAGTTTTTAAAAATCATATATTTAAACCCATATTCGACATACATTTGAACCACTTTTAAATATATACTCTCCAAATTCTATATATCAATAATCTTCATATGAAATTCTGTCTATGATATAAATTCATAAAGCCAACATGTTTAGCTAAAATGAAAATTGGACAACTAATAATAAATGCCATTTAAAAGCTCATGCATTATGGAAAAACTCCACTATTCACAAGATCAACACTCAAAACAGGACAAAAGTTACTGCTTATTTTGCAATCTAAAAAGTGATAAACACAAAGGTAGATGAAAATACATTTCCTAGAATGTTAGGGTAATTTTTTAAGTGTAAAACTATATTTATCGAATAGTACTTTTGTGATAATGTTTGATCACCAAAATCATTTTCTATATAATTTCTGCGTATTATACTTTGCTGTTTAAAAAAAAATAGCAGTTTCAATGTAAAAACATACTTAGGGTGGAGGTTTTCTTAATTAAGAACAAATAAAAATGTACTAGTTAGTTGGAAGAAATTTAGTACTCACCTAAATAATTCGCCTCTGGGCTTCCTAGCACCTAAAGCAAAAAGAAAAACATTTGGTTTGTGTAAGTCTCGTTAAAATATAAAAGTATATACAAATTCAACAGAAAAGTCAAACTTCTTCCTAGGACTGAATACTAAGAATTTGTAAAAACCCTACGTAAAGGAGTATTTGCTAATTTAATAGAAATTATCTTTGACTATAACTTGAAAAAAAAATAAGAGGTTCTACTGTCCCCCTTAAAATGCTCCAGCATTACACAGTAACTTGCTTTTGTCTTTTAGTCACAATATAAGGGTTTAGATTATATAAATTAAAGGAATAGAAGATTGTTGGATACCATCAACTAATTGATAGTTGAATCCTCCGTGCCTCAAATAACATCTATACCACAGAGTTAAGAACATATCTATACAATTTACATACCAGATATACAGACAGTAGCTCTTTCTGGAAAAAAATTAAGAGGCTTACATTCCTTTAGAAATAAAGACACACCTCACTTCCACAGTGGTAGTCTGTAGGGAAAACTGCAAAAAAACTTACCTTTGTTTTCAATGTACTTTGAACCTGCTTTAGCACTATAAGAAAATCTCAAGACCCCCAAGGTAGTTCTCTATGTTACATGGGAGAGAAAGTTTTGGTGTTAAAAAAAATTAAGCCCGGGTGGCACCTATGGCTTAGTGGGTAAGGCACTGGCCCCATATACCAAGTGTGGTGGGTTCAAAACTAGCCCTGGCTAAACTGCAACAAAAAAACAGCTGGGCATTATGGCGGGCGCCTATAATCCCAGCTACTCGGGAGGCTGAGGCAAGAGAATCGCCCAAGCCCAAGGATTTGGAGGTTGCTGTGAGCTGTGACACCACAGCATTCTACCAAGGATTAATAAATGAGACTCTGTCTCCAAAAAAAAGTAAGCCTAGGGTAGCAGCTCAAAGGAGTAGGGCGCCGGCCCCATATGCCAAAGGTGGTGGGTTCAAACCCAGCCCCAGCCAAAAACTACAAAAAATTTTTTTAAAATTATATATATATATATATATATATATATATATATACACACACACACACACACACACACACACACACCCAGAGCAGTAGTCGGGGCAGGAGGATTCCTTGATCTCAGGAATTAATTCAAGACTAGCTTGAGCAAAGCAAGAACCTGTCTCTACCAAAAATTGAAAAATTAGCCAGGCATGGTGGCACACACCTGTAGTCCCAGCTACTCGGGAGGCTGAGGCAGGAAGATTACTTAAATCCAGGAGTTTGAGGTTGCTGTCAGCTAAACTGAGGCCATGGCACAGATTCTAGCTCGGGTGACAAAGTAAAACTCTACCTAAAAAAAAAAAAAAAATTAAAAACTGTGTGTGGGAGGAGGCAGCATAAAGAAGTTGCTTCACTAAATGCATATTTAGGAGCAACTCCACTGCATATTCAAATGTAAGCCCCAAAAGAAAAAAGTTAGTACTATTTTTATAGCATTTGACATTGAGATTTCCTTTACCAAAAGACTATAGTTATACTAAATCTAGCAGTTGTCTCCAAAAACATTAAATAAGCATGATCTGAAATCTTGTACAAAACCATTTGTTATATGGGTTCTATCTTGTTGCAGAATTAAGAGCTGACAGATTAATAAATGCTTTGAAAAGTCTTTCCTGTTTTAAACCATTCTCTCAATAATTAAATAATATAAAGAATAGAGATTAATAGTAGAATTATTAAGCCTAAAATTCCCAATTATTATCTAATTCTTAAGAAAATTCTACAATTTGTTGAAAAAACAGTTTCAAAGGAATACAATTAGCAAATTAACAGATCTATACATCTAAGATTATAAGGTCCTTCTATTATTCATTTGTTTTCTGGGGTTTTTTGTTTGGTCAGAGGGTTTTTTCTTTTTCCTTCTTTTTTCTATTTCCCGTTCTCTTTCATTTTGCTTTGTTTTAAAGATAAGGTTAAGTTACACCTTGAGTCTCTAACTAGAGACCACTGCCTAAAGAGTCAATAAGGGTAAAACAGTTTGACAAGAATAGGAACTAAACAAGTCCAATGGTAAGAAATCTCCCAGGGCCATTTCTAACTTTAAGCCACTGGTCAGATGTTATAAAATGATGCAATGCCCCTGTGCAGATGATGTCTACATTAGAGAAACCAATATTCACACACAAAAAGGGAAAAGATAGTAAGTGCTCACAAAATAATCTATAGCAAAAATGTGTCATCACGTCCCCTTGAATATACCAAATGTATAGAAGTTTCAAGGTTCATGAATATGTTTGCTGGTGTTACTAAGAAAACATTGGAATAAGTGACTAAAGTTATATACACAATAGACAGAGATCAATGAAATAGCACAGGTATAAAAGTTTTTTCTTCCTTTTTTAATCCTTGTTATAGACACTATTTTAAGACTTGAACAAACAAAAAAGCCCCTCTTTATTGTCCGGTATGTTATAGGGAGAGTCTGCGTTAACTGCATAAAACACCTTTAAATTTTTCATTTTGCCTTGAAAATAGTTTCTTATTTTGTTTCAAGAAACACTTCACACTATGTCTAAATGCAAAACATTGATTTAATTAAAATATATTGTAGTTACTATCTTTCTTTGACAAAGAGAAACTCTCTTTTAACTAAGATTTTGTTTCTGGTAATGGCAGCTATCCTTTTCTGACATATCTATAAAAGTAATCAAAAAAATCTAAACTCTAATGTTGTAACTACGTATACAACTAATATTCCATCTCTAAGGTATGACTAATAAATATTTAAAAAGAACAATTTTATCTCCACATTTCTGAGGTTTATTTGTAAAAACATTTTTTGTAGCAAGGATTCATCAGATCAAGTCTTCTCGGGGAAATTAAGGTTTCCAGAAGAGCAATTTTAATTATGCTTTATTAATAACCTCACCCAACAAATTAGAAACAAATATTTCTGTGTCAAAACAAAGCCAAGAAGATGACTTAACTATTCTCAAAATTTAAGTTATAAAAAACATCATAACCTACAAGTTAGAAGAATTAATGCCTTGCAATTTTAATTATGCGAAAGCTATGTATTTAGCTAAAAAGTATGTTAGTCAGAAAACAGATAAATGAAAGACAAGTCAAGGGTTGCCAAAATCTCAGTTTATAGTTGTAAATTCCTAGGGTTTTAAAGCACAGCCACAGGCTAATTGCCCAAAGACCTGCTGCCCACTGACATTTGTGGAGGACTGGAGTTAATGGCGGGCATGTCAATTTACTAGAGGCAGCTCATGGTGAGACATTTTGACAAAAGAACTGGATCAGGTTACAGCCTGTTCCTATTATCACTACAGTCTAGATTTACGGTTTCTAACACCGGCCCTACAAGAAGTAATGGAAATGATGACAACAATCCCCACTAGACAACAGACTGCAGAGAAGCATGCAATAAACCACAATCTGAAGTACCCAGAAAACTAAACATCCCTGACAATACTTCAAACGTGAAGCAGGTGTCAACAAATTAGCCATTTAAATATTTCTACAATTTCTAAAATTTCAAAACAGAAAACTTAAATCAGTTTCTAAAGTAATCTAAAACCAAGTAATTTAATTTTAATGGCCAAAGATGCTGGCATTTCATTTGAACAGATTTATGAAACTCAACCTTAGTTAAAAATTAAATAATACTGATTATATTACTTTTAAAATAACATAAAAGTGTATCAAAAAATGCTCCAAATACAATAATACTTTTGGAAATCTTTCAAAAGGAAAAACAAAGACAAGTTTCATAGCAAAGGGTACATGTAAACACATTCGAATCAGTATTTAATTTAAAAATAAGTATACATTCAACTTATAAACCAGTTAAAACTAATGAAAGGTGGGAAGTGACCAAATGTAAACCAAAAAAATGACTTTGTCAATATGTACGCTTAAAAAAACTATGTCAAGGCTACAAGGCACATACCAAACAAATTCAGCAATGGTCAATCCTTATGAGAAACAGGTGTTAAGAAAAATTGAGCGTGTATTCTAAAGAGGAGCAAAGACAGATTCACCAACTTTTCCCAGAGAAAAGAGAGCATCCTCAAGGTATGCCCTAGAATTGCAATACATCTGTCCCTTCTGAAGTTTACAATGGCACATTACCACAAAAGGTGGGCACTCTTTCCGCTCTTTCAACAATTTGCTCCTTTAAACTTAGGAAGGGGCAGAGCCATAGCCATAAACACAGGTCACAAGTAGTAGGTAGTCAAATGTTACCTCCAAATGTTTCCCAGGTCTTTATTCACACAGACTCAACAAGCCTATTCTTTTTTTTAACTCTTTAAACAATTCATCTAGCCTATGTCAGATGATCAGTTAATTAAGAACATGACTATCATACAAACTACTATAGGAGCTTCGAAAGCTTTAACTTTTCACACATTTCATCCATTTCTTAGATTAAATCTTTTCCATTACATGAATGAAAAAGTAAAATTAAGAAAAATGTTTACAGACATGTTTACCATAAATCACTTAGCATGAAAACCATCAGTACTATTATTTCTAAGGTTGCCAAGGTTTACTTCCATTGGACATTATAAAGACAAAATAAGCAAAAATGCCTTACTTAAAAAAAAAAACAAACCAAGAACATATGCACATTTCAAAGCTTAGATGGTTTCTGAAATTTTCTTAAGTTATCCCACTTTAAGAACCATCAGCTATCATTCATAAGTGAGATGTTATCACAACAGACAGTAAAATCATTTCTATACTTAGAGTAACCAAAGCCTAAGCTAGTTAAAGAACTTACCACTAAATTACACCAGTATTTACATAATGGTATAAATTAATCATACTGTTTTCATCCAAGATTAGCAGTGGTTTCTTTCATCTATTTCCCCAAGACAAAGGGATCATGATTATTAAGCCCTAAGCCAGAGATTGGTAAAAATTATTTCTTTCAAAATCACCAATATTTGTCATTTTCAAAATTTCCAGGTTTTTTATTCTGAGAATCAGCAATCACTTCAAATTCTCTAAAATATTATGTAGTAATGCTCAAGACATAAATAATACCTGATTTGCTTGATTTGCCCACTTCAAACCTCAAAACATCTGGCAATGCCAAACCAATCTTCACCTCACAGCTCTAAAGCTGACACAGCTCACTTTGTTCCTATCTTATATATCCTGAAAACCAGGAATATGACTAGTAGAAGACAGTGAGACTCCCACAGGGAGGGAAGCTAATGGAGAAGATGACCTCAGATTTCCATTCACAAGGAATGAGAACAGAGCTTAAATAAAGTGGGGGTGGTGAATGGCGGAGTAACCTGGCCAAAAAAACCCGACTAGAGGTGACTAAAACTCAAATAGCAGAGGATCCTCTGCATCCACCAGTATTCCAGTTACTGAAGTTACAATAGTCATTTCTACTAACCCAAAGAGAGGAACAATAAAATATTCAAGTGAAAATTTCCTCTTCCATCCTTAAGAGATCAAACTAAAATTGGGATTTCTATCTCCCTTAAATGGAACAGGGGCTATATCATTTTCATTCAAAAGACTTCGTAGTTAGCCCTTTCAAAGCACTTTACTATCATCAATTATTTCTCAATGAGACAGTAAAGGATTACCCTGACTATTTTACTGATGCGGAAACAGACACCAACAGCAAAGGGAACAGGGGCAGGAAGAGGGGTGATAGGAAGCATCTGGGAGGAACAGGCAGGCAGCTAAAAAGGAACAAGCCCAAAAGAAAATGAGAGTCACATCTGGCTTATGGCTGACCATCATAACTCTTATTTGTTATTTTTGAGCTCAGAGAAATTTCTGAAATAATACTTTAAAATGTCAGTTAAAATCTAATTAGCATCTAAACTACGTAGAAGTAAAGCTACTTAGTAGTTAAATACCGATCTACATATCACATACTGATTTCAATTTATGCCAGCAGCTAATTTTTCCCCTCAAGCCTAACTAGTATGTTATCTATTTGACCCAGAAAATAATGTCTCATAAAAATGTGCAGCTTCACATAATCATAAGACATAACATTAATTCCCAAGTCAGAAATAATTTGCACTTACAACCCAGAATTGTGAAAATCATGAAAATTATGACAAAAGTATTCCCTGAATTTGTTATTTAAATAACAGGAATACTTGTTCTACATTCATATCAATTTTCTTAGCTACCACTTTGAAATTTCCAGGAATAAATTACTGGTAGGAAGCCTTAAACACCCAGAAACTAGTACACACAGCAGGCTCTGAACACTGAATTCCATACTAAAGACAGTACAGGTGCTTAATGAAGATGTGTTGTTTGAACCATAAATCCAAAAGAATGACCCACTGCCTTGTCAGAAAAAAAGACACCACCTCTGGCTCGGCGCCTATAGCACAGTGGTTATGGCACCAGCCACATATACCAAGGGAGCCAGGTTCGAACATCAGCCCCGGGCCACTAAACAACTGCAACAAAAAAGTAGCCGGACATTGTGGCAGGTGCCTGTAGTCCCAGCTACTTGGGAGGCTGAGGCAAGAGAATCGCTTAAGCCCAAGAGTTGGAGCTTGCTGTGAGCTGTGACTCCACAGGACTCTACCTAGGGCAACAAAGTGAAACTGTCTCAAAAAAAAAAAAAATAATAATAATAATAATAAAATAAAAAATAACAGATACTACCATCTCTTCAAGACTAACTCCAATGTTCTCCGTACATATTTAACCTTTTTCCCAAACTCAATTCCAAAAGAAATCAGGTTCTCTGGGGTAAACAGGTATACAACCTCAAGAAGCTCATAAGGGGCTCGGCGCCCATAGCTCAGGGCACAGGCCACGCGGGGGGGGGGGGGGGGGGGAGCGGGCCCCCCGGGCCGGGAAAAAAAAACAAAAAAAACCCGGGGCTTGGGG